>LPNX010339847.1:268299-389445 GCA_001517045.1 Pseudotsuga menziesii
TCTGTGAAGCACCAAGGGGCACAATATTTGTAATATTTATTGGAAAACCAGTGAAATCAAACTTGAACCACAACTCTTCAAATCACGGCAAACCTACAAGCTAAACAACAAATCTTGCAAACAAAACCATTAAATTTGAAGGTACATATGAGAAATAAATGACATAGCATGAAAATATTAGCTCATTCAAACATACGTAACAAAATAGGAGTAATTAAACTTACTTACAATGATCTATTCCTATGATTCCAATAATCATTCAGGAAGACAACAATTTTATGCAAAAAATGAAAAAATAGCAGTTCACCTCAAAAGCAGCATGATAATGATGATCCACACATGAAAAGTACTCCACAATTTACCCTCCAAATCTTCTCTTTTATTTCAACAAAAATAATGATAAATACAATATTACACAATAGAAAGACTTTCTTCCCATCTCTAACTAGCTTGGAAAAGGAAAAAGCTGCTTTATTTATAGCCAGACTAGCCAAGAGGGACACATTCCTGACTTAAGGAGAGACTGAAGTAGACAGAGAGTTAAGCCGATCCTTATCTGATGATAAACTGAGTCTAACTAGACTGGAACTAGAAATCAGAGTGACACCTCAGTCAATGAACTGAACTACCCATCAGACAACTGCCATATTGATCCACAGGTGTGGAGGAGAGAGAAAGGAGGGCGGAACACCTAGATATGCATGATCCTGTTAAGCTCCTCTTCATCCTTGATTGATGCCTTCAGTCAAGAAAAGACAAATTTTGGTCAATATGAAGCTGATGAGACTGATTTCAATCAAATCAGAGCAAAATCCTTTGATTTAGGAATTTGGATTTGCTCCATTATGTAATTAATTTTTAATTAAATTAATTAATATTTGATTTTTTTGGATTTTCTTACCTGAGTGATGAAAACATCACTCAAGACTTAGGAAAAGTGGGTTTATGGGTTTACCGGGTGCTCCAAGTTTTAAAATTAGCACCCCCATGACTGAATCTAATGTTTAACCCCACTTTTATTACAAGACCAATTTTTCCATTTAGACTATTAAAAAATAGCCTAAGTTTTGTGGAAAAAATAAAATTAAAAATAAAAAAAAAACAAAACCTAGGGAGACTTAGCACATGTTCATATGACTCGACCATAATGCCTATCATGTTTATACTTTGACACACAGACTCTAATAACCTCAATAGGCCTAAATGCCAAGATGACCACCCCAACTTTGGAGGTATTGAGTGAAAAACTCATAAATTATCAGTCGTTTATTCAACAATCAATAATAACAAAGGGAAAAAACACTCTGGGCTGATCGGATTGACAAATACCGTCCAAGAGACCGAGTCTTTTACAGACACTACCAAGCTAGAACGTTTTATTACAACTCCCCCAAGGGGGTATGAAAATGTGGTAGATAAAAAAAACACTTCCTAGAAGCAAGTATGAAGGTCTTATGAAGTCATAACAAATCATCTTTGTCCAGTTCACCAGGATCACTTGATAACACCGACTAAGTACAACTTAGGTGGTAACATTTGGCTCCAACTATGGGACGTGTGCTCGATCTGGTCATAGGGCAAGGAGAGGATATGAGAACACCAAAATCTCTGGTTTATTTACCCTGTAAAAACATCTCAACTTGACAAGAAAACCTCAGTAGCACAAGCTTTATATAAAATCCAAATGAACCATGAAGATGATTTATTTAAACAAAATAAATGTAGCTAACTAATGAAAGAAAATTTTTATTATAGCTAACTACAAAACATAAATGAAGAAAGTAAATGCTCTATTTTAAGGAGCTCATTTTCCTACTCTAATCAAGATATAAAAAGGGTTAAGTGTAATCCGAAATCCAATGTAACCACCTAAGCATTTTATTAACATAAAAAAATTTGCCTTTTCTTTGGTTACTAGCCAAAGTAAGGATACTTTATTCAGAAAATGCACACCTACGTGATGATCCAGAAAGGGCGGGTTGGATGGGAAATCATAGGCATGAATAAAGTCATTAAAGTTCTTCCCAAACTGGTATGTTCTTGGGTAGGATGCTTCTATCCATGACTGGATAGGACTGATATACAAATCGGCATGATGAGGCAGACTAACTACATCATCATACTGATCATCAAGGCTTACCGAATGATAAATCATTGTACAATCCCCAAGCTACTCCAAATAATAAGGAACCTCTATATGTGAAGAAGATGGTAGAGACTGATATTCCACTGACTGCATCACATCTAAATTTTCACATTATTGCTTCTCAATGTTTTCATTACTGCTACCTTTGTGCGGCTTTGCATGATATGACTTTGAATGATCATGTGAAAATTCTGATTTCTCCTCTTCCATACTAAGATTTTCCCAGGTATGCTATTGGAATATATTAAACCCACTCACAACTTAGGATAAAATAATTAATCATTATTTGATTAATTATTCACCCACTAGCTTAATTAGTTGGCATCCACTTGCACCTTAAAGTCAATACATGCCATCTATATCCTAGGAATGATTTATTTACAATTTTGGGTTGATATTGACCACCTTTTGACCATCCAGAATTAGTATACAGGACTTTACAACAGATTCTGCTTTATTCTGCTTTTTCTGGTTTTCCTGCTTTTCTATGGATAAGATAAAAGCTAGTCAACTAGGAAAATGGGAGATTTTGTTTCCAGCCCATCCTCCATTAATTTGTTCTCCATTTTATAGGATTAGAATGTTTTTTCCATCTCCTTGACAACTCACTCATGCTTTTTCCAACTCGTAAGGTCCTTGATAGATTTGGTAAGTGCTTTAGCCACCTATGGGGGTTTGCTATATTTTGGTAAGTTAGCCTTTTTGAGCTTTATGAGTTGTTTCCATACAATTTGATTTTCATATGAGGGATGTACTATTTATGTACACTATTATTCATCATTATTCAATGGAAGTATACACACCAATATTCATCTCTTCATTCATGTGATTCAGTCTCTTTTCTTCTCTCTAGTTTTCCTGTGTATGCTTGGGAGAATCCTTAGTAGCAAGATCTATTTCTTGTGCTTCTTCTTAGCATAATTGCACATATAATTTATCTATTATTTCTACATGGTATCAGAGCTACAAGTTTTATCAAGTTCTACAGAGTTGAGGAGCGCTTCCAGTCTCCTATCCCTCTCTGAAAAAGAGCTTGTCTAGCTTACAAGATTTTCTCCTAGTTTGTTTTGCAGGTTGCACAGAGTATCTCTTAGAGCATATCAACAACTTCAATATGGATTCAAAATTTCCTCTACTATCTCCTTTCAACTATGCTTATTGGAAGCCAAAGATGACTGCATACTTGAAGAGGCAATGTCTCTTTGATGTCTCCATTGGTGCATTGAGTGAACCTGAGTCTTATAAAGAGAAGATTGATTGGCTAAATAATTGTGATAGATCTTATGGAATTATGTGTTTGGGAATGTCTCCAAATATATATCATCTCATATATTCTGCTGAATTTCCATTTGAGCTTTGGAAAATTATGGACAAAGCTTTTGGTTTGCAGGAAACTGAAGATGAAGCATGGAGCGAACCTAGCATCTCCTCTTGTTCTCTTTCTCAGGATTTCTTGGCCTCTACATTCTATGATGAAGTTGATCATGATAAATAAGTTTCTCATACATTTGATGTTGCTGCTGCTCTCTTTCATTCGAATGCTTCCTCCTTCAATGAAGAAGCAAATATTGAAGAGCCATATTTTTCTGTGTCTCTTGAAGGTGATTTTTCTTCTTGTAATACTAATGATGAAAAATAAGTAACATATGGAGCTGCTGCTGATATTGATGTTGATTATGATACTATAACCCATTCATTGTTCTCTAAATATCCTATCTTATATTATGAGATCTATGTGCCAAATTCTTCACACCTTGTGCATACCTCTCTCATTGATGGTGTGCAACCTAGTGATTTCCAGGATGTTTGCTTAGCCAAATCAAGCCTTATTTGTGCCATACCACTTACCTTACTTGATCTAATGTGCTTCAGCATATCCTCCTTTGTTCTTGGCATCAATACTCAGAGCCTTCTTGAAGATTTTGAACATCTCCTTATTTCCTCCTTTCATACAGAGGATTCATTACTAGTGTATTCCCATGAGTCTATTGATATGCTTATATGTGATCCTTTGGATTCTGATTTAGAAGCATATTTTCAGGTTGATACACATATAATACCACCATCTATACCATCTACCATAGCTCTGAATAATCCAAATACTATACAAATCCCAAGCTCACTAGTTGATTCCTCATTGGTCTCTTATGTAGTGATATTTATCTTACATGGTTTGAAGTCTTTCCTAACTTTCAGTGGCTGGTTATCCATGTCCTTAGTCATATATGGACTGATATTAAACATGTTTGGATCTATTCTAAACACTTATGGTTCATATCTTATGCCCATCCATCATTCACATTTTTACACCTATCAGTTTTCCCCAGTTGCTCATAATTTTCCTAGTCTAGCCCTATATCCTCATGGAGCCATTGAAGCCTTTGTCATTGCTATTCCATATGCTAATATTTCTGATATATCAGAGTTTTATCAGCCTCATATCAGATCTATACAGGTGCTACATCAGATTGGAATATTGACATGTGACCCACATCACAATTTTGCAGCTATTCAGGGAATTGGGTGTGAAATAAATTGTCTTAACTTTTGTACTCTTTGGGAAGGAGTATGCACAGATCTATTTTCAATTTTAGATTATGTTTGCATATTAGAGTTTGATAGCAGAAAGAAGCATTCAGATAATGCTCCTACTTCATCAGTTGATGAGATACAAGGAGTCTCTCATCTTCCTTCTTGCAGGTTCTACACTCCAGCGCATGATCATGGAGTTCATGATTTATTCAACAAGTCCTTCATCCAGAAGCAGTTCAGTCAGCTCATTAAAGTGAATATGAAGATATGTTGAAGACACATTTCAAATTCTGTGCCTTGTCCTATCTTGAGGGAGGATTTTCCCCATGTGGTTTTGCCTCTTTCCTCACTTTTCTGGACATAATAATTGTTAAAGGGTGACCATAGCCTTGTTGCTGGGCCCTATATGCATCCATATGCATCCATATTTTTTGTCATACCATCATAAAGTCAGAATTATAGGGGGGTGTTGGAATATATTAAACCCACTCACAACTTAGGATAAAATAATTAATCATTATTTGATTAATTGGTCACCCACTAGCTTAATTAGTTGGCATCCACTTGCACCTTAAAGTCAATACATGCCATCTATATCCTAGGAATGATTTATTTCCAATTTTGGGTTGATATTGACCACCTTTTGACCATCCAGAATTAGTATACAGGACTGTACAACAGATTCTGCTTTATTCTGCTTTTTCTGCTTTTCCTACTTTTCTATGGATAAGATAAAAGCTAGTCAACTAGGAAACTAGGAGCTTTTTTTCCAACCCGTCCTCCATTAAGTTTTTCTCCATTTTCTAGGATTAGCATGTTTTTTGCATCTCCTTGACAACTCACTCATGCTTTTTCCAACTTGTGAGGTCCTTGATAGATTTGGTAAGTGCTTTAGCCACCTATGGGGGTTTGCTATATTTTGGTAAGTCAGCCTTTTTGAGGTTTATGAGTTGTTTCCATACAATTCGATTTTCCTATGAGGGATGTACTATTTATGTACATTATTATTCATCATTATTCAATGGAAGGATACACACCAATATTCATCTCTTCATTCATGTGATTCGGTCTCTTTTCTTCTCTCTAGTTTTCATGTGTATGCTTGTGAGAATTCTTAGAAGCAAGATCTATTTCCTGTGCTTCTTCTTAGAATAATTTCACATAGAATTGATATGTTATTTCTACATATCCATGCTCCCCTCTATGGACATATCGTAGATTGGACTTCCACAAATTTTTGAATAGACATTCCCCTTGATGTACAAATCATGGATTATCTTTGAAATTCCAATAGTATCCACTCCCATATATGTCAGATATGAGAGAGTCTTCCTTGCTGGTATCACATCCTAAGATATAACTACCCTCCTCCAGTTCATAATAATCATCCTTCAAAGTTTTGGTTTCAAAGATATTACAAGAAGTTAAACTTTCCAAAACTTCATCCCTAAGTGATGAACATAGAGGAATGTCATCATACACATCATAAATTTATTTATAGGATTCTATAATGGTTTCTTCTTGAGGTAAATCTGGAGAAAATCTGTGATCATTATAAATAAAATAATCATGAGAACACTCCAAATTTTCAGTAGTTTCTATTATGATATCATGAAGAGGATCTTCGATATTATCCTCAATCAAGGAAACTTTATGGACATATTCAATGGGATCACTTGCGATGTGTTGCTCAATGGGTTCCTATAGTTTTGCTAAATCTTTATTATTTTCTGCTAAAGTGATATGAGGATTGTTTTCAACAATGTCTCTAAATAAGGGTTCTTAAAGAAACTATTCAACGTGATTGTCATGGATGTTCCTATATTTAGAATCTTCTTGAGTAATGAGAGATACCTCATATTCTTTAATAATCCACTTAATTTCTTCCTTTCTTAAATAACTTAGAGGGACTTCCACACATTCGACGTTGTCTATGAAAACACAAGGAAGTTCTTTGATGGGAGTATCATGGATCTCCTCTTCACTTAAATGTTCAAGAAGTGATTCCAAGTCTTCAATACTTTGTATCATGGAAAAAGGTCCATTGTATGTTTCCATGTGACACTCTATTCCAGATAGGGAGAAGGTAAAGATCTTTTCAATGAATTTTTTCAAACCCTTCATACTACCCCTACCATCATGCCACTGCTCTAAAAAAATACAAAGGAAGCTTGGAAATGAGGTTATAAATTTATTAGGAAGGCCATGATAGAACCAAAAAAAGCTCTCACCTTGAAAGTACTAGAAAACATTTCCATCATATTGTCTTCATAAAGCACATTGGATTCAACCATCAACTGAAGGAAATATTTGAAATTCCAGATGGCTGAATCACCATAATTTCCATGAAAGACTGGAAGCCATTTATATGCATCCCGAACACCATGACCAAAGTTAGGAAAACTCGGGATGTTTGAGAAATTGATAGGCTGAAAAATTTCGGCTATCTAGGCACCACACCGCTCCCTTAATTCATCCATATAAAAAATTAATAGTATGCATTTGATATAACCATTAAACCTTGTACTAAATACGTGGAGTTGTCAAGTGATGATCTTTAAAGGTTTTAATATGTCGCATGGGCTCATATACACACAGCCAAACTTCACAAGTTTATGAGATAACAAGGCTTTATCCCTTCAATGGAGTCTCCATGTGAAAACCTAAAAATAAGCATTTATAAATCTTTCACAAAAATTACTTTTTGCTTTTCTTGTAAAACTAAAAACTGAAAAAAATCAGTGGAGTTTCCAGATGAAAATTAAATATCTACTCTAAGCATTCATCAAACAAATAAAAAAAAAAAGGAAGAAAACAAAAGTCGTACTTTGGGAATAAAAAGATTTATCCCCTACAATAGTGCCAAAAGATGTTGCCACCTTTCACACACCTGGGGGGGGAACGTGGTAGAAATCTTCAAGCCTCTCGGTGTGTCCTTGGGGGCAAGTCTTGGCTTTCAGTTTTGGTAGCCAATATGATATGCACTTTTCTTAAAGGATTTAAAACTTTAAAGAACGAGAAAAGGAAACTACCCTATGAGCAAGCTACAAATTTCCTTTATAATGCTTGCAAAAAAGGGTAATTTGAACTAGATCTCTTCAAATATAAATTTGCATGCAAAATAGAACTGGGATCTAAAATTAGGAAATGATCTTACTAACTAGGTGTATATATTATTTTCTGAATGAGATAGATATAAGTGATAAGATTCTTAAATGGTAACCAAATTGAAGAAAATTTAAATTTTGAAGGAGGAAGAGGAAAAGAGAAGGACTTGTTGCTGAAATAGATTTGCAAAATAAAACTATCAGTGAAGCACTGAGTGACACAATATTCACAATATTTATTGGAAAACTAGTGAAATCAAACTTGAACCACAACTCTTCCAATCATGACAAACCTGCAAGCTAAACAACAAATCTTGCAAACAAAACCGTTAAATCTAAACGTACATATGAGAAATAGATGACATAGCATGAAAATAATATTATTTAGCATGAAAATATTATCTAATTCAAACATATGTAACAAAATAGAAGTGAGTAAACTTACTTACAATGATCTATTCCTATTACTCCAATAATCATTCAGGCAAACAACAGTTTAATGCAAAAAATGAAAAAATAGCAATTCACCTCAAAAGCAACATGATAATGATGATCTACACATGAAAAGTACTCCACAATTTAGCCTCCAAAGCTTCTCTTTTATTTAAACAAAAAGAATGATAAATACAATATTACACAATAGAAATTCTTTCTTCCCAGCTCTAACTAGCTTGGAAAAGGAAAAAGCTGCTTTATTTATAGCCAAACTGGCCAAGAGGGGCACATGTTTGACTAAACGAGAGACTGAAGCTGATAGGCAGTTAAGACGAGCCTGATCTGATGATGAACTGATTCGAACTGGACTGGAACTACAAATCAAAGTGACACGTCACTCAGTGAACTTAACCACCCATCAAAAAACTTCCAGATTGATCCAAACGTGTGGAGGAGAGAGAAAGGATGGTGCAACACCTAGATCTACATGAGCCTACTAAGCTCCTCTTCAGCCTTGATCCATGCCTTCAGTCAAGGAATGAAAACTCCCGGTCAATCGAAAGCCGATGAGACTATTTTCAATCAAATTGGAGCAAACTCCACTGATTTAGGAATTTGGATTTGCTCCATTATTTAATTAATTTTTAATTAAATTAATTAATATTTGATTTTTTTGGATTTTCTTACTTGAGTGATGAAAAAATCACTCAAAACTTAGGAAAAGTGGGTTTATGGGTTTACTAGGTGCTCCAAGTTTGAAAATGAGGACCCCCATGACTGAATCTGACTTTTAACCCCACTTTTATTACAAGACCAATTTTTCCATTTAAACTATTAAAAAATAGTGTAAGTTTTGTGGAAAAATTAAATTTAAAAACAAAAATAAAACAAAACCTAGGGGGACTTAGCACATGTTCATATGACTCGGCCATAATTCTTAGCATGTTTATACATTGACACACAGACTCTAATAACCTCAATAGGCATAAATTCCAAGCTAACCACCCCAACTTTGGAGGTATTGAGTGAAAAACTCATAAATTATCAGTCGTTTATTCAACAACCAATAATAACCAAGGGAAAAAACAGTTTGGGCTAATCAGATTGACAAATATAGTCCAAGAGACCAAGTCTTTTACATACACTACCATGCTAGAACATTTTATTACAACTCCCCCAAGGGGGTATGAACATGTGGTAGATAAAAAAACACTTCCCAGAAGCAAGTATGAACGTCTTCTGAAGTTCGAACAAATCATCTTTGTCCCATTCACAAGGCTCACTTGATAACATCGACTAAGTACAACTTAGGTGGTAACATGGCTATTCCCATATATGCCAAAGACCGAAAGACAACTGCTATTTTTCTCTTTAACCATATTATTTCTAGATTTAGGATTCCTAGGGCTATTGTAACTAATCATGGGTCACATTTCCAAACAAGATGATGGAAAAACTAAGTGCAAAATTAGGGTTTTGTCACAATAAATCTATGCCTTACTATCCACGGGCCAATGGGAGGTTGAAGCGATCAATAAGGTCTTAAAAACTATGCTTCAACGAATGGTAGGGCAGGCAGCTACGTCTCTGGGCCTATAGGACTACCTTAAAATATTCCATTGTTTTTACACCATTCCAATTGGTGTATGGACTAGAGGCCACTCTTTTGATACAGTGTGAGATTCCTTATTAGAAACTTGTCGTAAATCTTTTACCCAATACAAACCTAGAAGAATAACGGTTTATGTACTTAAACAAGCTTGACGAAAATCGTCGTAGTGCTCCCTTAGCAAATGAGGAGCAGAAACAACGAATGAAATCTCAATACAACAAATCATTTCAGCCCCACTCTTTTAACAAAGGAGACCTGGTCTTGACCTATGACAAGAAGCACGATAAGTTGGGGGAAGGGAAACTAGAATCTATGTGGCACGGAACTTATATTATCACTCGTATTTTAGAGAAAGGCACATATGAGTTAATGGATTATGAACGGATACCCTTGGGATAGCCCCACAATGAGCTCTACCTCAAAGGATACTATGCCTAGGTCATCTAGCATAGTTGCATTGTAAGTATTGTTTATAGAGTGTTGTGTGTCTCTTTTAAAGTATGGTTTTTCTGTGGATATAAGATTTTTTTTCACAACCCTAATTATGCAATTACTATGTTTAATGGACATATGACCACCTTTATCAGTTTCATGGATGGTGCTAATCATTACACCTTGAACCTTGCATCAACAGCTTGGGTGTTGTACTATCCTACAGGTGATCTGGTAATTTCAGTAGTAATTGTTTGGGTCCCTCCACCAATAGTCTCGTAGAGTATCATGTGGTGATTGGATTGTTGGTAGAAGTCCTCACTACTGATGTGAGAGAAATTAGGGTTTACTTAGACTTGGAGTTGGTTGTACATCAGTTAGACTGAGTCTACACCATCCAAAATACCCTAGTCCTTTGTACGTTCTGAAGATTTAGGATTTTAGAAAGGTCTTCTAAAAAAGATTCTTATCAACACATTCTGAGACATTTAAATGTCAAGGAATATTCCCTGGCAAACTTTATCTTAGATTGGTATATTTCTCATAGTTAAGTTCATTTTAACATTAAAATCATGCATTGGGATTCATAGTAGGCATACATTCACACATCACATTTTCACACACATATGTAAATAAAAGTTTTCTCATATATATATAAAAGGTAAATCTGAGATACAAAAAGTGTTGAAGCAGCAAGTTTTCAGATCACCCAAAGTTTGAGACTGTCATAGCTTTGAAATACATATATATAGGGAAAAGACTGAAGCTTCGAATATTTCAATATAAATAGATTACAAAAAATGTGGGAGCCACTATGGGCTAATCATCATGATTGTTCTCATCGTAGCACATCACATCCCGAGCCACTCTATAGGGTGTTGATGTATTTGTAACTTTGGAATGTATTCACTTGTATATCTTATGTATTGTAACCCGATGTTTATTCTAGGAAGTATTTGTAATGTAATTGAGTCATGTCATGCCCCGATGTTTCAATCGAGATATTTAATAATGTAAACAAGTCATGTAAAGTCATTGAGGTTACCCCTCCATTGTAAGTAGGGGAAATAGTCCCCACAATTGATTCAAGGTTAACCCTCCTTGTTGATCGGAGGGCAAAGTCCCCATAGTTGTGGGGCACTAGGGTTATTAGAATCTCCTAGAGAAGTCAGCCCTGGTGAGTTAATGTCAAGTTAGGTCATTAGTAACCTAGTTGTGGTTACTCGAGCCTACATGACTGAGTTAGGATTACTCGAGCCTAAATAATTGGGTTAAATGTTAAGTGAATGAAATAATATAAATAGAGAGTGAGACTCTCTATTTATCATACACACGCTCATTCAACTGGGACACATGTGTGAGAGAGAAGAAGCTGGGATCAAAGAAAGAGACAACTGCTCTCAAAGATCGTCTTTATGTTTTTGGGCCTTACTTCTGATATTAGTGCTCATTCTATCTCTAAGGAAGTTGTGAGGTTTTCTCCTTTATGTTTTCCCCGAGGAAAATTCTTTGTGTCTCTTGTCTCTTGTGTTTATTGTTGTGCATGTTATTCTCTCAGATAAGTTCCTAAGATCATATTGCTTAAATGATAAAAATCTAACATGGTATCAGAGCTAACCTAAGAAAAATACATTATGTAGCTGCATAAGATAGGGATTCTTACTTTTTCGGTCTCTCTCCGCAATCCATCAGGAAAATTATGCTACACTGACTCTCCATTGAAGGGGCCATCTTTCTGTCGAAACGAAATTCGATTCCGGTCATTTTCTGTTTTTGGTGCAGGAAATTAGGGCTTCTTACAAAAGAAGAATTTTTGAGTGATCCCAGCATAGGATTTCTCTCCTCATCAAAATCAAAGTATAGAGACATGGATCGATATTATTGGTTGGGTGTAACTCCGGGAAAGTCAAACCCTAGTTTGACCCCGAGCTGGAAAAACCCTAAATATTAAAACTCATAAGTTTTGGTAAACTCGCTATATCTAGGGATTGCTGAAGTCTCAAAGGACAAAACTTTAACAGGTAGAAGATCAAATCCTGATGTACATTTTTTCCAAGTTTCAGCCTTAGATACGCTATATTCTAGGATATATTATTCCTCCAAGTTAGGATTCCAGCCTCGTATAGGATTCACCCCTAAACATGACACCTGGGAATAATTACTATATCTCGGGCTACGAAGGTCCAAATTAATTTTATGAAGATTTTACACAAAGGGAAAGGACTATAATTTATGTGGTTAATGTTTCATACCCAAAAGATGAAACAATGACACGTGGTAGTCCATACAACTTCGCTATGCTAAACAGTCCTGAAACAAGTCACCTTGGGAAAATGCCCATAAATCCTAGTTGGCGAAGCTAATTCTGATGAAACTTATATTGTTGGAACAAGGACGGATGAGGCTACATCAATATGAAATTTCATACATAGAGGAGTATCACTTTCATAGATAACACAGGAACAGTATCAGGAATTTCTGTAGAAGAAATTGGTAAACTAGGGCTTCCTGTTCTGGGAACTTCCCTCCACTGTTTTAAGAAAAGGAGTACACTGGACAACTCACCTTGAAGAGGTATTTATTTCTATAAAACAAGATCTAAAATATTCCAAGTTCTGAAAATTAGGGTTTCTCTAGCAAACCCTAGATCATCCAGCTTTGGAATGAGGATGGACACCTCAAATCGGTAATATCTAATGTTTTTTTATTTTCATTTGAGGCTCTCATTTCAAAGTGATATATCACATCAGCTTGATGACAAGCTTGGTGAGGCTGACAATGTCCAAGCATGGAAGTATAGTATCTCACTAGTTCTTGAAGGAAATGAATTGGACACCTACATAAGTAGAGAGGTTCTAGTTCTAGGGGGAGATAAGGCTAAAAGCCTTACACAAGAAGAACTTGGTAAATGCCAAGAAGATCATTGCTGATTCAATCAAGGATCACCTTATACCACAAGTGTCTTCCCTAAAGACACCAAAAGAGATGTTTGATTCCTTGACCAATCTATTTGAAGGGAAGAACATAAATCAGAAGATGACTTCGAGGAACCAATTGAAGAATGTGAAGATCCAGAACGCAGAGACCATACAGTCATACTTTATGAGGGTCTCTCAAATCAAAGAACAACTTGTAACAATAGAAGAAGAAGTGGATAATGCAGAAGTGATGATAGCCACCTTGAATGGCCTCCCAAGATCATGGGATTCATTCATTCGAGGAATGTGTGTCAGAAGGAATTGATTACTTTCAGCAGAATCTAGGAAGAGTGCACACAAGAAGAAGCTCGACTCATAATAAGAGAAAGAGAAGATGGGAGCAACTGAAGATCAAGCACTCACGATTCAAAGAAAATCCCTCAAGTGATGAGGAATATGAAGAACTCAATTCTTGAAGAACCTCTTATCCATCTTATAATTTGGACAAGAAATGATGCTATTATGAATGAAGAAGATGATGAAGATGAAGGATCAAGAAGGAGTCTACCCACGAAACAAATAAATATAAGTATTCAATTGTCATTTCATGATATTTTTTTGTTATGCATTTGTTTATATTTAGTTGATGTATTATGCATGATAGAATGTTTTCATTAATGATAGTATACTACTAATATTAATGTGATGGGTAAGTAGGTCATGGTGCTATAAAACTCTACATTGCTACTATCTAGAATGAAACCTCTTTGCTGACAAATTGGATTAGTGCACAATCTCAATGTTGTCCCGATAGAGATGGAAGGCATCTAGAAATTTTTTGTGAGGTATGGATGAATGTTGTATGGGATAAATAGTTGCATGATTATATATTTATGCATAGGAATTTACCATTATGAATATACCTTATGAAATGTTTCTAACCATACAACTAATACATTTTGACTTGTAGGAAAAATCACGTAAAATCGCCTACAAGCAAAGAAGGATGAGACTTGTTCCAAAGAACAAGTGATAACAGTTCAAGATGAAGGAATAATATGACAAATGAAGCGACATCATTGATGTAGAACCTTCCTGATATGAATAAGTAACCAAGAAGAAAGGGAATACTGGCTCAAGGAGAATAATGTCTAGGATGTAGTATCGATATGTAGATGGAAACATCATGGGATACAAGGCAATATTCGTACCATGAGGCTTCTCATGAAAATAAGGCATAGAATACAAAGAGGAATTTGTAGCCAGTGGGAGTTGAGACAAATGATAGAAAGAATCATGTTTGCAAATGAAGGAAGGCTTTGTATGAGCTTAGAAGACACCCATGGGATAACGCATACATGATGAGCTTGATGAAGATATTAACCTTTGCTACAAGGATGAAGATGAAATCCTATAGAGGATGACAAGCTCATAGATGGGTGCGACAAGAACTTTTGAAAATGTTCAAGATAGAGGATCTTGGCATCCAGTGACCCTATATGGATACATAGAATATTCATAGCAGAGGAAGCTACTTGTCACTCCAGTACATAATGATTCAGTGCATAGAGTACGCAAGATAGAGGGAGAATGATGCTCCACTTCAGAGGGAGTGACTATAGAAGATCCTGAGGTTTGACATGGTATGAGAGGATGGATAGCTTACTGATGACTCTAGGATTTACCTTTGCTTCAAGGTTGAAGGAAGAACACCAGTGATGCTCCTGTTATATGTCGATGAATTGTTCCTGACAGAAAAGATGAACTCATTAAAGTTGCAAGAAGGAGACTTGCTGGCGAGTTCGAGATGAAGGACTTCGATATGATGCACTACTTTCTAGGCATGGGGTGTGGAAGAATCTCCCTGGGACAAGGGAAGTATGTAGTAGAGATATTGAAGAAGGTCAGGATGATGGACTACGTCCATGACCACACCTATTGCATCAAACCTGAAGGTGATGCTTCATCATAGATGGTTGATGCTATGATGTATCATCAGATGATTGGTTCATTGATGTACCTAACGGATACGAGACCAGATACTTTCTTTGTTGTGAATGCATTGATACATGTTCACCTGATTGTTGCAAAGAATGCCGTGAGGTACCTGAAGGGTACAGTTGATTATGGGCTCAAGTATGATATGAATCAGAAGATTAATATGGAGGGTTATGTGGATTCGGATTGGGCAGTGCCATTGATAGGAAGAGCACTTCTTGGTGTAGCAAGAAGCAGTCCTGCGTGGAACTGAGTACAACCGAGGAAAAAGATGTTGCCACTTGCTATTTGGGAGGTAGTATGTTTCTTTTGAAAAATACTATTTGATTTTGTTGATCTGACTTGCATTTTTTGTATGATGCAGAGAGGAGTAGTGATCCAGATCGAGATCTCTCGAAAGAGGGAGTTCTAGCATAGTTAGTGAGACAGGTTGTCTGAGCATAAATCCTAGTTAAGCTCGTCAGTTGCTTAGAGATAATCGGTCCTGTAGGTTGTCCTTGGATGTAATCAGTCCTGGCGAAGCTCGTAGGTTATCCTTGGACGTAATCATCCCTGATGTGATTCTATGCTAGAAATGGCCAAAGTGAAGTTTGATTACTTCAGGGAGAAGCATGGTGTTCTCTATATCAAGGTTCCTTCCAACGGGAAGTGATGAGTCCATGAGCCCTTCTAACATGGTGAGAGGATCGGTTCCTTCCATGGTCATATGTAAGTGTTGTAGCCCTTCTAACATGGTGGAAGCCTGAGGCTCACATGGTCAAATATAAGTGCAGAGATGCTTTGATGTGATTTTGGGTTGTGTTACCACATGATCAATGCAGTGACATTCTGAGGTGACTCTGGGATGTGTTCACACATGATCAGATATAAGCGTTGAATTCCATTCTCTAGGAGAATGGAGGTACCTGGACAGTTACCAGGAATACTCAGTCTAGGACTGAGAGCCATTCCGATGCGATGTGCTCTCACATGGTTGGATGTAAGTGCAGAGCCATTCTGACACAATGTGTTTACACATGGTCATATGTAAGTGAAGACCCATTTTGGTGCGATGTGTTTACAGATGGTCAGATGTAAGTGCAGAGCCTTTCTGACAAGATGAGGTTAGATGTGAGTGTTGGGCATGCCTTTCTGACATGGTTCTTGGATGTGTTCCTCCCATGGTCAGATTTAAGTGCTGGGTGGGCCTTTCTGACATGGTTCATTCCATGGTTAGATGCAATTGCTGAAGACATTGAAGACCTAACTGGAGGCTAGGCCTACAACTAGCATGAAAAAGGGATGGCTCTGTAGAACTTCCTATGACAGGAAGAATGAAGATGTAGCACCATTTGATTGAGATAGCAAAAGTACTGATGATGATGATCCAGTGATGATCCAGATTTGATGATGATCTAGATCAAGTGATGATCCAGACTTAATGATGATCTAGATCAAGTGATGATCAATCTTTGATGATGATCTAGATCAAGTGATGATCCAGCTTTGATGATGATCTAGATAAAGTGATGATCCAGACTTGATGATGATCCAGATCAAGTGATGATCCAGACTTGATGATGATCTAGATCAAGTGATGATCCAGACTTGATGATGATCCAGATGATACAAAGAAGAAGACTTGTGCTGATAAATTGTGTTGAGAGAATACTTTCCTAGTTAAGAGGGAGTGTTGATGTATTTGTAACTTCAGAATGTATTCACTTGTATATATTATGTATTGTACCCCAATGTTTATTCTAAGAAGTATCTGTAATGTAATTGAGTCATTTCATTCTTCAATTTTTCGATCGAGAGATTTAATAATGTAAACAAGTCATGTAAAGTCATTGAGGTTAACCCTCCATTGTAATTTGGGGCAACAATCCCCACAATTGAGTCAAGGTTAACCCTCCTTGTTGATCGAAGGGCAAAGTCCCAAAAGTTGTGGGGCACTAGGGTTATTATACTCTCCTAGAGAATTTGACCCTGGTGAGTTAATGTCAAGTCGGGTCATTAGTACCCTAGTTGTGGTTACCCGAGCCTACATGACTGAGTTAGGATTACTCGAGCCTACATAACTGGGTTAAATGTTAAGTGAATGAAAGAATATAAATAGAGAGTGAGATTCTCTATTTATCATACACACACTCACTCAACTAGGTCACATTAGTGAGAGAGAAGAAGCGGGGATCAAAGAAAGAGACAACTGTCTTCGAAGATCATCTTTATGTTTTTGGGTCTTACTTTTACTATTGGTGCTCATTCTATCTCTTAGGAAGTTGCAGGGTTTTCTCCTTTATGGTTTCCCCGAGGAAAATTCTTTGTGTCTCTTGTCTCTTGTGTTTATTTCTATGCATGCTATTGTCTCATATAAGACCCTAAGATCATATTTCTTAAATGATAAAAATATAACACATGGTAGCCTCCCAAGGCAGCTTGAAATTACTGCGGTATAGCTCTGGTACCGCCTAGGTAGATCATCAATGGAGATGTCTAGAATTCCCAAAGTCAAATGTTGTAGCTCTTCCTCCATCTAGTCAAGATTCTAATCTGCCTCACTATGATGGATCACCATCTCCTGGACTGCTCCTCGTATCTCTATGGGAAAGGCTTCGGCTAGATGGTATGGCCCAATATCTGTATAAGACATTTTTTGCACATCTCATCATTACAGAATAAAAATAAAATATAAAATTAAAATACAAAAAACACAGATAATGCTTTCTTTCTTACCTCAGTCATCCCATACGTCTCAATAAGAAAGCGGTAGGTCAAAATCCTCATGAAAGTCAGTCCCCACGTAGGCATATTCCTCTATCATAAAAAGTTGGCTCCTCATCCAACATAAAAATTTTAGACCATAGGTGACTCTGGGTTCTTCTCCACCACCATGGTGAGCCATGGCATCCACCCACATACTCATCCATGGGTCCTTCACATCCGATCTCATCAATGGAACTTAAGGTCTCATGAGTGGGACCCTCTCTAGGAAGAACGATACTACTATCACCCCATGTCCAAACTTCTTCAGCTGAATCCTCTTGCACTTGGTCAACTAATATTTAAGGATAACCAAGAGACCCTCACTCCATTTAAATACAGTGAGATCCAAACACTCCAAGGAATACAGAATATGTGACGGAGTGGTCAAATGAATGGACCTAGTACCTGCAACCTTCTTGATGGTAAATGATACAGTCCTCAATGGCCTATCTATAATGTGTTTTATGAGAATCTTCCCACCAAATGAATGAATCCCTATCAAGCAGTGGTGATCAATAAGGTCACCCCATAGATCCGTCACCACCTCGGGGCACTGTCAGTGTCACTAGTCTTCCCCTATGGGATAAACCAGTCAGAAAATAGATTTAATATACAACTATTGTAAGAGTATGGATACCCACCACAAAATGATGTTGGTCAAGACCCCACATTTGTAACATGTGCTCCAGCAGCCACACATAGGATCTCATCCCTGGCATCCAAAAAAACTTGAGAAGCCCACACTCATGCAGGGATCTCAATGTGACTGGATCATTACTTTCCTGGAGGTTATCCAACTTGTGTTGTCTTTCTTTCGATATGACCATCCTACTTCCAATTTGTCATGCAAAAACATTTAAACAATCATTATAAGAAAGTATAAATCTTTTAAGGAAGGAAAGACCACTTAAAATAGACCGTGCATGGATTTTTTGAGTGTCACAGCCACTGGTGCACTCTCTACTATAGGAAAGAGCTCTGACGCCTTTGCCCCTAGGAGATAGACCTCCTTCAACTCCCTTTCCTCTTTCAAGGGATGTGCTGATGCATGTCTTGAAATGGAAAAAAGTACCAACTTGTATGTGGGATTCCCCTTTAGTAATTTGCTCAAAAATCCTAAAAATTGACCTCTAAAACAAAAAATACACTAGTGGAAATGAAGAGATAAGAATTAGAAGTTACCTGGTCCGAGTATTTTGTGTAGAGGTGGTCCACAGCTCCGGGAATTTTCAAATGAAAATCAAATATTTTCCACCAATTTTCAATCTCACTATGGTAAAAAAATTCACAATGGTAAAAAATCACTATTTGTCCTCCTTTTATAGTAATGTTTTGTTTTATTTTCATTGTTAAAGTCAAAATATTTTAATTTTAGGGTTTTTTCTCATTTAATTTATATAGTTTTATGTGAAATTAGTCTTAACATGGATTTTTGAGATTCCATGTCATATTTATGAAGCGTCATCATTATGTCGTAAGTTTATTTTGTATTTTTCATGCTTTGGGATAAGATGAAAAAGTACAAAGCGTCGTTTATACCTTTGACATAATCGTAAAAACCTCGTAGAAGGGTATTGAGTATACTTTTTCTTCTTTCTTGAGACTCGTTAAAAGTGGCATATGAAAAAGAGGACCTCTTATGGAGTCACATTTAAACTCTTTTCAGACTCCTTAAAATGTGAAAATATTGTCAAGTGAACTTGTCTTCCTCCCGCTCGTAAAAGTACTTGAAGATTCATCTTTCTAATGGTAGTTTACCCCTTTTTCGGTTCTGATTGAATAATTATGAAAAAGGAATACTCTAGTTGACATCAATTAGAAGATTTCTCTTCGGCATGATTTTATAGTTTTTTGGGCCTTAGGGACTAAATCGTACAAAAAAGGACCTTTTGTAGTATTTTTCTATCTTCATTCAGACTCTCTAAACATGAGTGATACCGGGTTAGCTTTCAATGGACTCGTTAAATAAAAAACTGAAAGAATCTATTTTTGGAACAATCCTCTCCTTTCTCAGGACCATAAAACACATGAGAATGGACTCATATTCCGATGAGCTACAACGAGTGTTTGTTACCCTCTTTGAACTCATAAAAACAAAAAGAAGAACTCATCGTTCGTGATAGGGAAATTAAAGGAAAGGAGAATATCTTTTCATTTCTATCGATGGAATACGGCTACCAATTCAATTCGATATGAGATTGGTATAGACCTATCAACCTCGCTTCACCAAAATACTCCCACCCTTATCTCTCATCCTATACATCAATGTATACAAAGACATAGGTTGATTAAGGCTCCCATTCCTGATTGGTTACTGGCTGATTGGTTTATGAAATATTTACCTCCCCCCATTGCTAGGGATGTCGCCATGGGAGGTTTTTTTATGGAGAAGTAGGCCATTAGCCATGCTCAGTACCTAGACTTGGTTTATTCCTAGACAGGAACTTTGTACAACTTAATTCCTCATGCTCCTCACCCTAATTGGACCCCTCAAGACCTACAATAGAACCACTCACATATGGTGTTATTGGTGTAGTTCAGACACAATCAAAGACAAAATGCATGAAAAATAAAAATAAACCTACTGCACCATCTAGTCAACCTGTTACACCCCCCAAAACTCCATCCTCTCCTGTTGTTTCCACTGAACTGAATGCGGTTCAATCCACTGAATATTTGGGAGGAAAGAAGAAAGGTAAAAATAAATCTAAGAAATATGATAACCAACAGGTAGATAAAATACAAAACCTTGATACTGATTCTAAGAACAAGAGAAAGGAAACATTTCCTTGCCTAATTTGTGGAGGTGATCACTTTACTAAAGAGTGTCCTCATCGAGAGGAAGTTAGAAATATTTTGAAAAACTCACCCACCCCGGTAGTTCTTATAGACCCTTTCCCCACCCAACAACAATCAAATGATCATTAATCCTTGCATGGGCCTTCTTCATCTTCCATTGATGAAGTCAAAATGATGTAAAGTGAAACAGTTCACCTTAATACAAGATCTGAAAGTTATGACCCTCCTCCGGAAAAGAAATTTGATGATGTTCTATCTGACAAATCTTTCATTTCCCCCCCTCCTCCAAGTAGCAGTATTCATATTGAAAAACATATTCCTAATACAATTCTTCACCCACCTAAGAGTACACTTTGAAAGTCCTTTCTTAATCCTAACACATGTGTTGCCCAGTACTATAATATAGTCGGAGATATGGCCCAAGCACCCTGTTCCATGTCAACTAGTCTTGAGATACTCCAAACATGTCCTACACAACAAAAGAATTTGCTAACATCCCTAGGAAATTTGGATCCTAAAAATAACAACATTATCGGATTCAAGTTGGATGATTTCAAAACTAGGATCTCACATCAGTTTTCTTTGTAGTTCTCGACAAAGGCTATTGGAAAGACCATCCATCGTACCATATTGGAACAGGGAGCATCTACCTTGGTCATGTCTTTGTCTTATTGGAGAGCCATCAATTCTCCTGAAATTAATCATTCACCCATGACACTAAAGGCCTTTGATGGTTGCAGATTTAAAACTTATGGATTACTTCCCTCTCTCTAGGTAAAATTGGGAGGGAAATTAGTTTCCATTCATGTTTAAGTCATTGAAGCTCCTTTGGATTACAATATTATCCTAGACCACAATTGGTTTTATGTTATGCAAGATATTCCTTCATCCATTTTTCAGATAGTTTTGTTCCCATTCTGAGGGAAGATTGTTACAGTTGATCAATTATATTTATGTTCACCAAATGCCACCTCAAATAATGCGAACAAAATTCCTCTTTTGACAACCCCGAAATATTAGAACATTGGAGTAGGTCTCATCAAAGATTCCTTGATCATGGGAATCTTTTCGTTATCCAATCCTCCTCCTGATTCACAGTCTACATCTGTGAACATGATTTCTACCTCTACCATAGATGTGTGGAAATTGAACCCAGTGATAGAACAATTACACTCACAACAATTATCAATTGTACATGCAAAATCACTCACAAAAGAGATTGAACATGGAGCTGAACACTAAACTGTATTGAATAAGTGTACAATAGCCAAACCTATAACATAATAGGCTGCCACAATAAATAATTACATAATGGAGTTGAATGCATGAGGAGGCAATTCGAATCTAGTCAAAAGCAGGCTTACTAAAATTAAGCAAATCCCCCATATGTGCATAAAGCAGTTTCCAAAACTGTCAAGGAGCTCACGAATTGGGAAAAGCACTTGGGAAAGCTAAAAGGTAATGGAAGGACAACTCATACATGCTTTTCATAGGAGAAAAGAGTGGAGGATGTGGAGGACAAAAAACTAGTTAACGTCACCTAGTCAAACTTTCCCAATTGCCTTAAAACACTGAAAAAGCAGGCGATAAAGCATAAAAAGTATAAGGGTGCTTAGGAGGCCAGGAATAAAGCATATTTTATTCTAGGAGGTTTCCAAAGTTCTCCATGAGTCAAAATTATCAAGTTTGACCACTATGGATGTGTATATGACAACTTGCATAAGGTGGAACATGGAAACTAGGAAAATAAGACAAAAAATGGATTAACTAATGTCTAAGGTAGGTAACTATGGTTTGATTATTATAAAACCCCCCCTTAAGCCTGACTTATGAGTAATGTATCAGAAAATTATAGGGCCTAAAAACAAGGCTTAGTCACCCTTTACATACTACATGTCCATATAACCAAGGAAATAGGAAAAAACCCAGTGGGAAAATCCTCCCTTAAACATGGACTGTAAAACAAAATATGGAAATATTGTCTTCACTCATGCTTCATAGCATGATCAGCAATCCCTAGCATTGATTTGATATTACTGAATTTCTTCTCACAAAATGCTTTGGTGAAGATCTCAGCTACTTGTTCTGAAGATGAACAGAAGAGTAGGTGAATGGTGCCATCATGCACAAGCTATCTGATGTAGTGCATATGGATCTCAATGTGTTTGGTTCTCTACTTCTGAACTGGATCATTGCAGATTTGAATGGTACTCTAGTTATCACAGTAGATATTAGTTGAGTATTCTAATTCAAAGCCACACTCTCCAAGTAACCCCTGCAACCATAAACATTGAGTTGTTGCATTTACAACTCCTCTGTACTCTGCTTCTGTAGATGAGAGTGCAATGGCACTCTGTTTCTTGCTTGACCAGCTGATCAGCCCTTATGCAAGCATGAACACATATCCTGATGTGGACTTTCTGTCTATGATATAACCTGCCCAATCACTGTCAGTAAACCCAATCAAATCAAGATCATATTTAGCTTTATAGAAGATCCCACGTGTCCTTGTTCCCTGAACAAAGTTAAGGATCATTTTGGCTGCTTTCCAATGGATCTCATGAGGCGGATCCATGTATCTATAAGCCACACTTACTGCATAAGAAATATCAGGTCTAGTATGTGTAATATACAACAAACATCCAATCAATTTCCTACACAGTGTATTGTTTACCATAGGTGAAGGATCAGCTTCTTCAAGCTTCACTCCTGAAAGGAAATGAGTCTTGCTTGGCTTGCAATCCTTCATTCTAAATTTGTTCAGCAAATCCAAGGCATACTTGGACTGGTGCACCTTTATTCCATATTTGGTTTGAGCAATCTCAAGCCCCAAGAATTGGCTTAAGAGCCCCAAATCTGTCATGGAGAAGGCTTGGTTCATTGCACCCTTCAAGGAAGCAATTTCATCCTTTGAGCTTCCTGTAATGAGAAGGTCATCAACATATAACACAATGATCATTAATGAACCATTAATCAACTTAAAATAGACATTTGGATCTGATTTGCATCGAACAAAATTCAGTGATAGCAAGAAGCTATCAATCTTGGCATACCAAGCCCTGGGGGCTTGCTTTAGCCCATACAATGACTTCCTTAGCCTGCACACAAGAGATGGGTTAGTCGAAAATCCTTGAGGCTGCTACATGTATATCTCTTTAGTGATATCTCCATTCAGGAAGGCACACTTTACATCCATGTGATGTACCTCCCATTGCTTTGAAGCTGCAATGGCTAAGGCTAGCCTGATGGAGTCCATCTTTGCCACTGGTACTGTGAGTAGCCCTTGGCTACCAATCTACCCTTGTACTTAAGAGGTGAACCATCAGCAGCAAATTTGGTCTTGTACACCCACTTACACTGAACTAGCTTCCTCCCTGGGGGAAGATCAACCAGCTCCCAAGTGTTGCTCTTCTGGAGTGAGATGAACTCTTCCTTCATGGATGCTTGCCATCTTGGATCTCCTGCTGCATCTTCATATGTTTGAGGACCTGATTCCACCATCAGATAGCATTTCTCAGCAAACATAGGATCCTTCATGCACAGAGCACTCTCAAATTGAGATCTAGTCCTCCTAGGGTCATTAGGATTTCCAGCTAGCTCTCTTACTGCATGAATGGTCTTGGCTGCCCATTTTGGCCTTGTAGGGATGTTAGGATCTACGATAAATTCATCACTATCATACATATCAGAATCAGCATGTTCAACAATCTCTTCACTTACATTCAGAGGTTCTGGTGGTGAAGAGGCTTCTCCAACTTCCACTGCTGCTAGGGGTTCTTCTTGAAACTGAACACACCTTTCAATGAAGGCTTTGTTTGTGCTCAAATTTATCAGCTTGTACCCTTTTGAATATTCAGAGTACCCAACAAATAGACACTCTTGGCTTTGGGGCTGCAAAGCCTTTCTCTTTTCTGTTGGAATTCTAGCCCAAGCCCTTGAGCCAAAAATCCTGAAATGGGTCACATCTGGCTTGTTCCCACTCCATGATTCGAAAGGATTCATACCATCAAGCTATTTATGAGGCACCCTATTCTGGATATAGGCTGCATAGTTTATAGCTTCGGCCTAGTACTTTGGTGGCAAAGTCTTAGCCTCCATCATGTAGGCATTAGAGGAAATTTCAACTCAAAATGGGACTTTTAACTTTTATTCAAATTCCATGTCATCATGTGTTAGCCAATGAAATTTCTTTAAATTTGAAATACCGTATAGGTCTTAAACACTTTTTTAATATAAATTTGGGGATAGGTATCATAAAAAAAAACTACTTTTTTTATTTGTATTTTTGACATATCTCCCTGTGTTTTTACTCAAATTTCGATCGAGAGAGCTCGTTGGATGTGGAATAAAATTCTGCATCCAACGAGTACCCACTCGGCATACTTTTGATGGACCCTGCTACCCCAAAAACAAGAAATACCTGAAAAAACAGAATGATGATGTCATCATTCCATTTTTTCAGGTATTTCTTGTTTTTGGGGTAGCGGGGTCCGTCAAAAGTATGTCGAGTGGGTACTTGTTGGATGTGGAATTTGATTCCGCATCCAATGAGCTCTCCCGATCGAAATTTGAGTAAAAAAACAGGGAGATATGTCAAAAATACAAACAAAAAAGTAGTTTTTTTCTTTTCTTCCTCCAAAATTAATAAATATTATTTTATTATTTTAACTATTATTTTATTAGTTCATTTCCGGAGGCCCATTTTGAGTTGAAATTTCCTCTAATGTTGCCATCTCTTTCAGTGATCTTTTCTTCCTCTCAGCAACACCATTCTGCTGTGGTGTCTAAGGGATAGAATGCTGCATCTGAATACCTGCATCTGCACAATATTGAATAAACTCAGACTTAACATACTCACCACCATTGTCAGATCTGAGGACCTTGAGTTTCCTCCTAGACTGGTTTTCAATCAAATCCTTAAATACTTTGAAGAGGCCAAAAAATTCAGACTTGTGTTTCAGGAAGTAAACCCAACAATACCTGGAAAAGTCATCTATGAAAGTCAATGCATATTTGGCCTGACTCATGGACATATGAGGGAATGGGCTAGAAACATCACTGTGGATCAACTCAAGAGGTGCAGAGGTTCTCTCATGACTAGCTCTCTCAAATTTATGCTCCGGGTGTTTTCCTAGGATGCAACCTTGGCAGACTCCTTTGGAAAATTTTATCTTGGGTAACCCTATGACCATCTCTTTTTCACTAAGATCAGAAAGATACTTGTAATTTAGGTGGCCAAATATTTCATGCCAAAGCTTTCTTGCCTCATTAGCATGAATTAGAAGAGAAGAGGGGTTTGAGTAGGGTAGGAAGTGTGAGAACATGTAAACCTTCGAAGTATGATTTGCAACTCCTTTTGCAATAACTTTACCACTTGAGATCTCTGTGATCTCAACTTCATCAGGGGAGAATATGACCTTCTTTGGAGACCCTGTGTGGGTCATCTAATACACTAATAAGAGGTTAGAGGCAAGACCTGGAACATACAACACATTGCTGAACTTACCATGATCAAGATCAATCCTCCCTTTGCCCAAAATTTTAGTGAGAGAGTCATCTCCCAGTACTATTGGTGGACCTTTCGACATGTCAAGTGAGGTGAATGACTCCTTGGTCAAAACCATATGTCTTGAAGCTCCAGAATCAATGATGAAACTAGGTGAGCTTGATGTTCCAGCAACCAATGCATGAACTCTCTCTCTGTCTTCTGAAGTTTATCCTCCTTCCCTCTTCTTTGAGCTGTCTGGAAGGGAGATGCCATTCTTCTCCAGGAGTTGGGTCAGCATGTCTATTTTCTTCTTCATGAAGGAGCTCTCAGGATGATTACCCTTACTGCAGTATACACACTTGCTCATTTCTCCTTTATTCTTATTCTTTTGGTAGTTCTTCTCGGAACCTTGAGGCTCCTCCGGAGACATGTTCTTGTCTCTCTTTTGCTCAGGTAGCTTTTTAGCTTTCTTTTTGCTTTTTGAATCCACCATCGAATCTCTAGCAACCAGAGCTTCGTATTTGGAAGGTTTAATGGTTCCCATCATCACCAATTTATCTTGTTCTTGTGTGGGAGATTCCATGAAATCTACAAGACTAGGCATCTTCTAGGCTCGAGCTGTCAACTTTGTGGCATAGAAGGTCAAAACAAACACTGAATAGTCAGGGCCAAGATTCGAGAGTATGACCAAGACCAGCTGATCATCCTTATTTTCGATCCCACATTGTTTTAGCTTCAAAACAAGTGCTTTGAACTTGGAGAAATAGAGTTGCAGGGATTCAAAGCTATTTGGACTCAGGGAGACCAGTTCATTTTCGATTTGATGTCCCCTCATCTCATCTGTCTTTCCAAAAGGATCAGTAAGCTTCTCCCATACTTCATTAGGTGATGTCAATCCATCAATATGGAAGAGGAGGTCTCTCGATATACTCAGACACAGAAGGCCATAGGCCTCATCCCTCCTATTGTGCCATTTTATCTTCTCTGCAGTTGCATTGGGCTCTGCTTCTGCTACCATAGTCACTCTGTAGAGGCATTTCACTCTCAACAGTATCTCCATCTCTTATTTCCATTCAAAGAAGTTGAAGGGAGTCAAGATGATCTTCTGAGATTGATCCATAGCTCAGAAATTGTCCCGGCTGTCAGTAGAAGGCTCCCAGTCACTGATGTTGAACCTACAAAACAAATTTGAAGGAGATAAATCAATCTACAAAGGATCTGATACCATGTGGAAATTGAACCCAGTGATAGAACAATTACACTCACAACAATTATCAATTGTACATGCAAAATCACTCACAAAAGAGACCGAATATGGAGCTGAACACTAAACTGTATTGAATAAGTGTACAATAGCCAACCCTGTAACATAATAGGCTACCACAATAAATAATTACATAAAGGATTCAAATGCATGAGGAGGCAATTCGAATCTAGTCAAAAGCAGGCTTACTAAAATTAAGCAAATCCCCCATAGGTGCATAAAGCAGTTTCCAAAACTATCAAGGAGCTCACGAATTGGAAAAATAACTTGGGCAAGATAAAAGGTACTGGAAGGACAAATAATACATGCTTTTCATAGGATAAAAGAGTGGAGGATGTGGAGGACAAAAAACTAGTTAACCTCACCTATTCAAACTTTCCCAATTGCCTTAAAACACTGAAAAAGCAGGCAATAAAGAAGAAAAAGCAGAAGGGAACTTAGGAGGCTAGGAATAAAGCAGATTTGATTCCAGGATGTCTCCCAAGCACTCCATGAGTAAAAATTAGCAAGTTTGACCACTATGGATGTGTAGATGACAACTTGCATAAGGTGGAACATGGAAACTAGGCACATAAGACAAAAATGGATTAATTAATGTCTAAGGTAGGTAACTATGGGTTGATTATTCTAACAAGATGAGGGATATTCCATTGTTGAATCAACATCAATGAGTCCTTTTGAGGAAATATACCATGCTATCCAAACCACTAGTGACCCCACCACAAATGATCATTTGTTGGTGGTTTCATATCCTTATCACCCACCTTATTGGATAGAAAACTCCCGCCTCTAGATTATCTTTCACAAACATTTCCCTCTAACGAATCCATCATGGAAGTTATGTCCCTAGAAGATATTCCTTGGAAAGATCATAGAAATGGATCCCCTTTCCTTCTCCATGGCCATATGGTAAAAGACCAATTTGCATCAGAAGTTTCTTCTGATAGAGTCACTGATCCTCAGTCTCCAATCCTCACTCATGATGTCGAATCTGATGGTAGTTTATGTAACATTACCAAAACCATCCTAGTGGATATATCAGTGAAACCTGGTATTTGAGAGAACATCCAAATAGGCCAGAACTATTCACCTTAAGAGATACAGTCTTAAAATACCTTATTTAAGGAATTCAAAGACGCTTTTTCTTGGACCTATGAAGAAATTCCAGGGATAGATCCCTTTATTGTAGTACAGAAGATTAAAACCTACCCTAGTGCCAAGCTAGTTCGACAAAATTTATGTCAGGTACATCTGAGGAAAGCATAAGCCATGAAGGAAGAAGTTGAAAAACTTCCCAAGGCTAGTTTCATTTACCTTGTGCCCTTAACTGAATGGGTGTCCAACATAATCCCTATCAATAAAAAACAAATTAGTATTAGGGTTTGCATTGATTTTTGGGATTTGAATCGAGCTTGTCTTAAAGACAATTTCTCCACCTTGTACATCGACCAAATTATCGACATCTATGCCCGCAGTGTCATATTTTCATTTATGGATGGATTCTCTGCCTATAATTAGATTGAGATACTCCCATCAGACCAACATAAGACGACTTTCATTTTCCCATGGGGGACCTTTTCCTACAGTAAAATCCCTTTTGGCTTGAAAAATGTTGGCGCTACGTTTCAACGTGCCATGTCATATGCTTTCCTTGACATTGAAAACCTTGTAGAACCTTATCTCGACGACCTTCCTGCTCATTCGAAGAAGCAGGATCACCATGTTGATCATTTGAGAGCCATTTTTCTTAGATATCTCCATTTTTATATTCAGTCAAACCCACATAAATGTGTTTTCTGCGTTGAGACTAGATAATTGCTTGGATTCATTATGTCCAAGGATGGAATCCATATCGCCCCTGTGAAAATTGAAGCTATCCCAACCCTACCCGCCCCCACCAACATTACAAAACTCCAAAGTTTGCAAGGGAAGGAATAATTTTTACATCATTTCTTCTACAATTATGCTGAAAATACAAATGGTTTTATGTGATTATTGAAAAAGGATACCCCCTTTGTTTGGGATGGCTTGGTGCAACATGCATTCAATAACCTCAAACATGCTCTTACACACACACCGGTGTTGCGACCACCAGATTATAGGAAGGATTATTCCCTATATGTGGCTACATCTCTTTCAACCATTTGGTATGGTATTAGTCCAGACCGACAAAAATGATCAAGAACATGTGATATATTACGTAAGCAAGAGTATTTTAGACCCGAAAACCCATTATTCACATGTGGAGAAACTTTATATGGTTAAGGTCATCATGGTCCAGAAGTTTTGTCATTACATATTGCTCTGTACAACTATTGTTTATGCAGATTATAACCCCATGTATTATATCTTGACTCATCAAGTACTTGGGGGGAAATACTCACATTGAATTATCATTCTCAAGGAGTTCGAGTTGGAATTTGCCAAAACTAGTTCTAAGAAGTTCCTTGTCTTCGCTAAGCTAATGTGTGACCTTCCCCATATTACTAAGGGAATGAATCCTATTGATTCATTGCTCGATGAATATTTATTCCTCATTAGTACGACTAATCCCTTGTATGGAGATCTCATTCTCTATCTCTAGACTCAACGATATCATCCTGATGCCACTCATGATGAGCGCCGTCACATCCACTACCAAGACAAGTATTATCTCATTATTAATGTTACTTTATACTACCATGGCAGTGACTCCATATTACAATGGTGTCTCAGCCATGATGATGCTAAGATCGTTTTAAATGATTGCGACTCTGGAGCCTATGGAGTTCACCTCTCTGGGTTGGATACTACCCAAAATATTTTGCACACCAGGTATTTTTGGCCTTCGATTTTGAAGGATTGTATTGAAACTGTAAAAAAAATTCTCGTCTTTTCAAATATTCACATCCAAAAGGCGCACCCACCCAACTCCATGACAACCTGTCATAGAAGTTGTCCGTTTTGAAAAATGGGGCATAGACTTTGTGCATTGTAGGCATACCTCAACTGGGGGGCATGGATACATTATTGTGGTTGTGGATTACTTCACTAAATGGGATGAGGCTATGCCCACTTACAACGAAGATGGAAATAAAAATGCTATTTTTCTCTTTAACCATATTATTTCTAGATTCAGTATTCCTAGGGCTATTGTGACTGATCATGTGTAACATTTCCAAAACAATATGATGATAGAACTAAGTGACAAATTAGGGTTTCATCATGATAACTATACACCTTACTATCCACAGGCCAATGGCTAAGTTGAAGTGATTAATAAGGTCTTAAAAACTATGCTTCAACGAATGGTAGGGTGAGCTAAGTCTATTTGGAATTTGCAACTTTTTTATGTGCTTTGGGCCTATAGGACTGCTGTAAAATATTCCATTGGTTTTGCACCATTCAAATTGGTGTATGGAATATAGGCCACTCTTTCGATAGAGTGTGATATTCCTTCTTTGAAACTCACCGAAAATATTTTTCCCAATACCACCCTAGACGAAGAATGGATCTTGTACTTTAACAATATTGACGAAACTCGTCATGATGTTGCCTTAGAAAATGACGCACACAAATGATGAATGAAATCTCAATACGATAGATATGTTCAACCCCACTCTTTTAACAAAGGAGACCTGGTCTTGACCTATGAACATAAGCATGGTAGGTTGGGGGCAGGGAAACTAGAATCTACGTGGGATAGGCCTTATATTATTACTCATCTTTTAGAAAAAGGAGCATATGATTTAATGGATTATGATGAGACACCCTTGGGATAGCCCTGCAATGGTCTCTACCTGAAAATATACTATGCCTAGGTCATCTAGCATAGTTGCATTGTAAATATTGTTTATAGAGTGTTGTGTGTTTCTTTTAAAGTGTGGTTTTTGTGGGGATATAAGATGTTTTTTTCAAAACCCTACTTATGTAAGTCCTATGTTTAATGGATAGATGACCATCTTTATCGGTTTCATGGATGGTGCTAATCATTACACCTTGAGACTTGCATTGACATCTTGGCTGTTGTACTCTCCTACACGTGATCTGGTGATTTCAGGGGGTACTTTTTTGGGTCCCTCCACCAACAATCTCATAGAGTATCATACAATGATTGGATTATTGAGGGAAGCCCTTGCTAATTATGTGAGAGAAATTAGGGTTTAATTATACTCATAGTTTGTTTTACATCAGTTAAACCGATTCTAAACCATCCAGAATCCCCTAATCCTTCCTATGTTTCGAAGAGTTAGGATATTAGAAAGGTATTATGAGCAAGTTTATTATCAACACGTTCTGAGACATTTAAATGATGTGGAATATTCCATGTCAAACATTGTCTTAGATTGGTATATTGCTCATAGTTAAGTTCATTTTAACATTAAAATCATGCATTCAGATTCATAGTAGGCATACACTCACACATCACATTTGCAGACACATATGTAAATAAACATATTTTCAGATATATATAAAAGGTAAATATGAGATACAAAAAGTGCTGAAGCATCAAGTTTTCAGATCACCCGAAGTTTGAGACTGTCATAGTTTTGAAATATATATATAGGGAAAAGACTGAAGCTTCGAATATTTCAGTATAAATACAATAAAAAAAATGTGGGAGACACTATGGTATAATCAATGTGATTGTTCTTGTGGTAGCACATCATAGACTGAGCCACTCTATGGAGTATCCTCCCAAAGCATCCTGAAACTCGCACATTCTGGCATTAGTACCGCCTAGGTAGACCATCAATGGAGATGTCTGGAATCCCCAAAGTCAAAAGTTATAGGTTCTCCTCCATCTCGTCAAGCTCCTCATCTACTTCAGTGCGGTGGATCACCATATCTTGGACTACTCCTCACCTCTCTATGGGTGAGGCTCTGGCTAGATGGGAACGCCCAATATCTACACAAGAAATTTTTTGCACATCTGAGCATTACAACATAAAAATAAAATAAAAAATTAAAATAAAAAAAACACAGATAATGGTTTCTTTCTTACTGTAGTCATCCCATACATCTCCATCTGAAAGTGGTTGGTCAAGATCCTCACGGAAGTCAATCCCCAGGTAGGCATAGTCCTCTATCATAAAAAAGTTGGCTCCTCATCCAACAGAAAAAGTCCGGCTCATAGGTGACTCTAGGGCCTCCTCCACAGCCATGGAGGGCTATGGAATAAACCTACCTACTCCTTTGTGGGTCCTCCACAACCAGTCTCATCAATGGAACTTGGGGTCTCATGAGTGGGACCCTATCCAAGAAAGGAGGATACTACTATCGCCCCATATCCAAACTACTTTGTCTTGCCCCTCCTACACTTGGTCACCTAATATTTTTAGCTAACCAAAATACCGTCACTCTAGTTAAATATAGTGGAAGCAATGCGCTCCAAGGCATAAAACATATGTTTCCGAGTTGTTAAATGAGAGGAATTAGTACCTGCAACCTTCTCGAAAGGATACAGTCCTCAATGGCCTGTCAGTAATGTGTTTGATGGGAATTCTCCCACCATATAAATGAGTCCTTATTGCGCAATGGTTGTCAATAAGGTCATCTAGAGATCTGTCACCACCTCGTGGCCCTGTCAATGTCACTGTTCTTCCCCTATGAGATAAACCAATCAGAAAATATATGTCTTCTACATTTATTGTAAGAGTATAGGTACCCACCACAAAATGCTGCTGGTCTAGATCCCATATCCGTATCATGTGCTCCAGTATCCGCACATAGTCTCTCATCCCTTGTATCCATAAAAACTTGAGAAGCCGACACTCATGGAGGGTTCTCAATGTGACTGGATCATTACTTTCCTGGAGGTCATCCATCACTTGTTGTATTTCTTTCCATATGACCATCCTTCTTCCAATTTGTCCTGCAAAAACATTTAAACACTCATTATAAGCAAGTATAAATCATTTAAGGAAGGAAAGACCACTTAAAATAGACTATGCATGGATTTTTTGAGTGTCACAACCACTGGTGCACTATCCACTGTAGGATAGAGCTTTGACACCTTTTCCCCTAGGATATGGAGCACCTTCAGTGCCCTTTCCTCTTTCGAGGGATGCGATGACGCATCTGTTGAAAGGGAAAAAGGCGCCAACCTATATGCACGCTGCCCCTTTGGGAATTTGCTCAAAAATCCTAAAAATTGACCTCTAAAAAAATACACCAGTGGAAATGAAGAGATAATAGTTAGAAGTTACTTGGTTCAAGCAGTTTGTGCATAGGTGGTCCACAGTTCCTGGAATCAGCAAATGAAAATCAGTTATTTTCCACCAATTTTCACTAACACTATGGTTAAAAAGTCACAATGGTAAAAAATCACTATTTAACCTCCTTTTATAGTAATTTTTTATTTTATTTTCATTGTTAAAGTGAAAATATTTTAATTTTAGGGTTTTTTACCATTTACTTTATACACTTTCATGTGAAATTGGTCCTAACATGGGTTTTTTAGATTCCATGTCATATTTATGAAGCGTTGTTGTTATGTTGTAATTTTATTTTGTCTTTTTCATGGTTTGGGATAAGATGAAAAAGTACCGAGCATCATTTATACCTTTGACATTGTCGTAAAAATCCTAGTAAAAGGGTATCAAGTATACTTTTTCTACTTTTTTCAGACTCGTTAAAAGTGGCTTATGAAAAACATGACCTCTTATGGAGTCACATTTAAACTCTTTTCAGACTCCTTAAGATGTGAAAATATTGTTGAGTGAACTTGTCTTCTTCACACTCGTACAAGTGCTTGAAGATTCGTATTTTTGATGGTAGTTTACCCCTTTTTCAGTTCAGATCGACTAATTATGAAAAATGAATACTCTAGTTGAATTCAGCTAAAATATTTCTCTTGGGCATCATTTTATACTTTTTTGAGCCCTAAGGACTAAATCATAGAAAAAAGGACCCGCTGACCTGATTTTCTGACCTAGGCCAACAAGGAGGTTATGCCCACACAATCAACTTAAAGCAGCGTCCGGCGTGTTTGGAATAGCAAAACCTCGCAGGTTATGGTCCTGCTACCAGCTGATTTTCCTCTTAAGGAGGAATTAAAATCAGCAAAATCTAACCTATCCTAATGTTACTTCTACCTAAATGAATCCTATAATTAGTTTCAGCTATCTAAACTGTTTTATAATTGCTTTCTTAAGGAAAGAATCCAATTTTTGAAGATTTTTTCTGAATATAAAGACTTGTTAAAAGTATGCTGAAATGACACAAATCGATTTAACAGCTGTTAACTGAAATATACTAAAATAAAACTTAATCTAAACTGTCTTAACTATCCTATCTATTCTATCTATCCTATCTCAGCTAAGAGATTTTCTAAATACTATATTAATTATTAATTAATATAAGATGAACAGAAAGACAAAGTGTACAATTTAAATAGAAACATTTAAATCATACATAATAAGTCACTCTGTTATAAAATAAATGAATAGAAAAACTGAAAATAAATAATTATTTTAGTTTTCTGAAATTAATTAATAATTAATGATCAACATAGCTATTTGAATCAAAGATGATGTCTAGTATAGAATCACTGTAAAAATACAAATGATATTTTTAAAGACAGAAATGTATATCCTTATAACTTAAATTTATAGTAAAAATACCAATAAACTCAGTCACAACGATATATTCATTCAAATGCAATATTGAGCTGACAAAGTGAAAATTGTAATTAAACACAAGTATAACAAAGCATACTGTATTAATATTAATATAGAAGATATTATACTGAGATATAGAGTATATCCAAAAAAGCAATACCAGTAACGATATCAATCTGTAGATGTCTAGTGCATCCCACCTCCAAAGATCCAACTTCAGTAATGAAATAAAACTAGCAACAAAATATATCTCAAGTATCTTTGTCTTCAGTCACTCGATCCACTCTTCCTAAAAAACTTCTAACTTATTTAATACCATCAACCTTTCGATTCCAGTTTTTCCATCAATGCTACATGCAAAATTATAGGATTCCTATAACCATCAAAGAGAATCGAATCTCTTTTGATCAAACACCTATCACTATAACAATACAAAAAAAAACGACTGGCCTGAATGTTGGCTGATTTAAAGGTACTTGGTAAAATTCGTGGTCGTTTGTTGAAACTTCAGCCTTCAATAAATGGCCACGTCTCCCAATCAACATATTAACAACATCCTGAAATTTTGGAGAAGAGTGATGACATATCCACCTGCATTTAAACAAACAAAGCATCTCATTAAAACCAGTTAAAACAAATGTAACAAAATAAACTAAAATTTAAATGTATGCCTGTAAAATCTGCGATTTTACAGGCATGCATAACAAAAATATTTTATTACCTATTTGACAGTGACACAACCCATATACTTTGAAAAAAATGAGAAAACTATCAAGTTTTACTTTGAAGATCAACTACTCTTCGGGCTTCAGCTAGTTTGGCTTTCAGTCTGATAATCTTTAACTTTTGTTTTTCGATTCGTTCAAGTAGAAGCTGATTCGTACCTATTATTGACTTTTGTCCTTTTTATACTGGTTCTTTTTGCTATTCATTTCTTTCCACCTGCTAATCCAACTCAACAACTCCTCTCTGAATGTCCTATTTTCTTCTTCTATCAATGTTGTATTAGATTGGCATTGCTTAAGTTCATCCTTCAACTCTGCAATCCTGGTCTGGTATGCCCTGTCTAGTACTTGCTGAAGAGTTTCTTCTTCATTGGATACCTGAGGAGAATTAGGGTTATCAATGTTTTGACCAGATAATTGGGGACTGATAAAAGATGGTTCAAGGCCTGCAATGCAGGTGTCCATACATGATTGAGTGACCTCGGCCTTACCCAATTCTGCACCATTATCCTTTATAAAAGTGGGATTATTTATATGAATAGTATCAGGGATCGACGATGGAATGTCGTATTCAATATGGACGACTGCAGGCTGAGTATCCTGTCATTTAGCCATAGGACCCGAAATTGTATGAACGTTGTTCATGCTTCTGGTAATCCTCCTTGAAAACACAAGATTGTCTAACTCAAACCCTCCTTTATCACAGCATACTTGAGCTAGATGATCTAGTTTATACATAGATTTTCTGTCATGTTTACGAGGACTATCTGAATCAGAAATATTTTTACAATCAACAAGGTTAATAGTTTTTCTTTCGGTTAACCTTTCCTCTGTTTTTGTAGGAGCAGTATGACATCTATCAGATGGGGGCCGATTCAAGACAGCTTTAGAGCAACAGTGAACTATATTATCAACATCGTCATTACTGACACCAGCGTTTACAAGTATATTGGATTCTTCATGCCTTTTACCCTCTGATTCAGTCTCAGGAATATTATTGACCTCAGGCTTAGTAGCCTTTCGTTTTCTGCGGGTTTTTGGAGAGGGGTTTGGCCAATATTGAGTCAGCCCCAAATGATATTCAGTTAAAAATGCATCCCACAATTTACCATTCGAGAACAGTTGATGCTGTAGAATGATTTTAACCAACCCATGGTGAAATAAACTTCTATCAGGGTTGTCAAAACTTTGAACCGCATGCGACATATTTTTTAAACTTTTCCACATGTAAAATGGTAGATTAATCCTGCATCCCTGTAATTCTAATAGGAGTCTTAAGTTGTAATAGTGTAAATGAGAGAAACGTCCATCGCAGGACACATACCTGACCAAAATTTCGTAGTAGGCTCGCCATTCAGGCTTCAGGAACTTGACAGTGACCTCTATCTTCAGTTTTGTATTATCTGGTAATGGCAGCAGCAGAGATAAACACGTTTTCTTATTAACCTTACAACCCTTGAACCAGCGTTCTCCAACTTGCGGGAGCTTTGTCGCCTCTGCGATTTTGTCTTCATTAATGATGAACTTAAAACCCCCGATCTGCACAATGTATTCTTTTAAATTTAAGGCAAACAGTTTAGTTACCTCTGCATTGTGGCCGTCAAAAAACTAAAAGAACTGCCCCCACCCCACTTTCTCAAATCGCAAGGCTACCTTCTCATCTGCTTCTATGAGCTCTGAACCTGAGATCTCGAAACGATTCAACGGAGCCATGGTCTCCTCCACACTCTCTTGGTTTCGAACTGGAATGAATGGCGATGTGAAGAGGGAGGGGATAGGTATCCAAGTGCATGACATGATGTGAAACATCAAAATTTCGCATGCTTCAGATCTGAGAGACATGAGGGGTTTAAATCTGGCCATTTTTGCTGAACTTGGCGATGATGAATGCTAAAGCCCATGTTCTGCTATGTTACATGCATTTTAGCCATGACTAACAGTTAAATTTAACCTGTTCGATATATCGGCGATCGTTTGATTGATGGATCGTCAGTTAAGCCATTGATTACAAACTGTGGTTATAATGACTATGTACGTTGTTACGAAATGGAATGATTCTCAACATTAAATCCTGAGACTGTGAATCATCAATATATTCACAGTTGTTAGTTAATCATGAGGTGTTAGCCATTTCTCCAAGCCAACGCAGCAATCCGAACAGGCGTTATTAATTTTTCCATGCTGTCAATTGATGGCTTCCTCCAGTTTTAGCATGAAAGGTGGTAGCATTCAAGGAGATATAGTACCGAAATCATATACCCTAATGTTTAGCATGACAACTAGCAAATTACTTGATTTAATATTTAGGTCATGTATATACATACAATTTCATAGATTTAGTTTTAAATCTTTACAAAATCCCATCGATTAATATCCGAAATAAAATTTGATAGGATACCAAGTGGTAAAACTATAATATATGAAAATTCCCATATGATAATCATTTATTTACTAACTACATACATACAATTTTTACAAGGTCATGGTAAGGTATTTCATGAAATATAAACTTTAGGTTTAAATAAGTCACCTTTAGTTCTAGGAACTTAGGACTCATAATGCCTCATCCATATCCAGGTTTAAATAAACTCAAGATGTGTTTTGTTGATTCCTCTTTGGCATACTATCCTTTCAACTTTCTTAAATCATATATAATCATAAAAATTTAACTTAATGATTAAATCGATTATATAAAAATTTATAAAACTAACCTATTAATCTGATAGCTACTGATTGCCAAGTTTATGAACTTGTTTTCATCAACTTCTAACACATCATTTAACTTTCCTCCAATTGAGAGTACCTTCAGAATCAAAGATTCTGAAGGCACTCTTTTATAATTTTTGAAAGAGAGTTGATCTCCCTTCATCTGAATGAAAAATGAAGGGGTTGTTGCTGATTGCCAACAGGACCTTTTTTAGTCTTCTTCTGTATTCATTCAGACTCTCTAAACATGAACGATACCAAGTTAGATTTCAATGGAGTCATCAAATAAAGCACTGAAAGACCCTCTTTTGGGAATGATCTTCTCCTTTCTGATTTCCATAAAACATATGAGAATGGACTCATCTTCTGATGGGATACATCAAGTGTTTTTTACCCTATTTGAAATTGTAAAAATGAAAAGAGGCGCTGATCCTTCGTTATGGGGAAATTAAGGGAAATGTGAATATCTTTTCATTTGTATCGATGGCATCTCAGAGTCCACCTTTGAACATGGAACCTATCTGCATTTTCATTTCTAAACAATTGGGTATTCAACTTGTCTTAGAGTTGATCCACTTTTGTGAGTCACCTGACTCCTTTGAGTCAATTCAAAGAATGTGTCGTCATATTTCTTGCATTACATCTAGTTTTAGTCTCATCAAGTCAAAGATTCCAAGTCATTTGTCATGCAATTTGTTGAAAGGATGTCTCTTTTGGAATCCAACTCATCAATAACTTTACCTTCCAGTAAATTCGGTCATGTCTGAGCCACTTTCATGTTTGTTTCATCACTTCAAAATCAACTTTTGTTACATGTTTCATGTCGATGATGGGGGAAACATCATGGCCCTCCTTTGACAAATCTATTTATGTCGACTTCGACACGTCATCTAGGAATTAAGTTTAGAAACCAAGTCAAGTACCTTGAATCCTTCATGACTCAATGGTAGGCTTCCTCGCTTTCAATAGTAGGTTTTCATCAATGACCTCTTATTGAAAGATTCTATCAAGTGTTCGACTCCAAAACCCTTATTTGTTATATTTTTAACATTAAGCTAGCATTATATTAGGATCTTTAACTGAGAGAATAAAAAGAACAGCAATCAAAGACAAGAGACAATGAAAACATTGTTTTTCCTTGAAGAAACCATAAATGGAGAAAACCCTGCAACTTCCTCTGAGATAGAATCAACACTAAAAATAAAACCCAAAATAGTAAAATGATCTCCCGACAGCATTAACCTTCTTTCTTCCTAGCCCCAATGTCTTCTTCTTCATAATCTATGCACTACAACTAAGTGTGAGTGAGTGTGTGATAAATAGAGAGGCTAGCTCTCTATTTATACTAATTCCCAACTTGACTAAACCCTACTAGGGCCGACTTTACTAGGTGAGTCTAACAACCCTAGTGCCCCGAAACTGCGGGAAATTTAACCATTAAACAATCAGATGGGTTACCCACAATGACTTGACATGGCTTGCTTACATTATAGTAAATCCCGATAGGAACATCGGGGCATGACATGACTCAAATACATTACAGACAAATCCCGAAATAAACATTGGGTTAGGATACATAAGAAATACAAGTGAATACATTCCGAAGTTATAATTACATCAACACTCCCTCTTAACTAGGAAGGTATTCTCTCGACACAATTTATCAGCACAAGTCTTTTTCTCTGTATCATCTAGATCATCATCGAGTCCTCGTCATCTTCATCTTCAAGTCATATTCATCTTCAAGTCATCTTCATCTTCAAGTCATCTTCAACTGAATCTAGATCATCACTCGATCTTCATCATCATCACTAGAACACCATCACTGGATCTAGATCATCACTCGATCTAGATCATCTCTAGTCTTGAACATCTCTACTGGATCATCATCACAGGTGCTATCTCATGATTCTTCTCTTCACATCAAGTTCATAGAGCCAACCCCTTTTCATGCTGGTTGTAGGCCTAGCCTCCATGTAGGTCTTATTCCAGCACTTCTATCTGACCCTAATTTAGAATGGCCCACCCAACACTCATATCTGATGATGTAGGAACCAATCCTATAATCATATCGGAAAGGAATGCCCAATACTCACATCTGACCATGTGGGAACACATCCCACAACCTTGTCAGAAAGGCCCAACACTCACATCTAACAACCAATGTCAGAAAGGCTTAGCACTTATAGTCGACCATGCAAGGAAGCAATCCTCCATGCTGAAAGGATCTACACTTACATCTGACAACCAATGTCCAAAAGGATCATCACTTATATTCGGACATGAAAGGAACCAATCCTTCATGCCGAAAGGGATCTGCACTTACATCTGACAACCAATGTCAAAAAGGCTTTGCACTCACATCTAATCATGTAGGAACGAATCCTACAGTCACATTAGAATGGCCCTCAGTCATAGACTGAGATTTATTGGTAACTAACCAGGTGCCTTCATTCCAATAATGGTGTTCAACGCTTATATCTGATCATGTAGGAACCAATCCTACAGTCACATCAGAATGGATTAGCACTCACATCTGACATAGAAGGAGCCAATTCTCTCACCATGAAAGAATGGCTAAGCCCTTACAACTGAACATGGAAGGCACCAATCCTCTCAGCATGTTAGAATGGCTCATGGACTCATCACTTCCCTTTGGAGGGAACCTCAATCTGGAGAACACAAAGCTTCTCCATGAAGTATTCAAACTTCACCCTAGCTAATGGCTTTGTCAACACATCAACTATCTATTTTCCCGTTGCAACATACTGGAGCTTCACTGCTCCCCTCGACATCATATCCTTGATATAGTGATACTTGATCTCGATATGCTTCAACTTGTCATGGAACACCGGGTTCTCCGACAACTTCACGCAACTATGGTTGTCACAATGTACACAAGTAGCATCCAACTGGAGATAAAAAAAATCAGATAGTAGCTTCCTCAGCCATACTACCTCACAACTAGCTGAACAAGCTACAACATACTCTGCTTCAGCTGTACTCAGTGCCACATAGGATTGCGTCCTGCTAAACCAAGAGATCACACCTGATCCCATACTGAAGCAACACCCTGAAGTGCTCTTCCTATCGATGGAATTTCCTACCCAATCTAAATCAACATAACCCTCCAGGTTAATCTTTTGATTCGCCTCATACTTGAGCCCATAATCAATTGTACCCCTCAGGTACCTTAGAATATGCTTTGCAGTAACCAAGTGAACATGTCTCGGATCTGTCAAAAAAGTGGCTCAAGGTGTTCATAGCAAAGAAAATATCTATTCTCGTGTTCATCAGGTACATCAAGGACGCAATGATCTGACAATACATTGTAGCATCAACCGCTTCTGATGAATCATCACTCAACATATTCAGGTTCGATGCCATAGGTGTGGTCATGGCATTGCAGTCCATCATCCCAAACCTCTTCAGGATCTCTACTACATACTTCCCTTATCTGAGGGAGATTCCATCCAGATTCTACCACACCTCCATTCCTAGAAAATAGTGCATCATACCCAAGTCCTTCATTTCAAACTCAGCAGAAAGCTTCCTCTTTGTATTGACAATCAGCCCATCCATACCTATTACAAATAGATCATCTACATATAGTAGGAGCATCACTAGGTTTCCATCTTCAACCTTGTAGTAAAGGTTGGAATCTGCTTTACTTTTGGTAAAGCCCAAACTAGATAGAAAGCCATCAATTTTGTCGTACCATGTCCTGGGTGCCTGTTTTAAACCATACAGGGATTTCTTCAATCTACACACATGTGACTCCTTTTCATGTGTCTCAAAAATGATTGGATGCTCTACATACACTTCCTCTTCCACTACACCATTCAAGAAAGCAGTCTTGACATCCATTTGGTGTATCTTCCATTTCATCACTGCATCCAGAGCAAGTACTGATCTGATGGAAGTGTATCTGGCTATAGGTGCAAATGTTTCTTCATAATCTATTCCTTCTTTCTGTGAGAAGCCATGAACCATGAATATTTCTTTATATTTCTCTATGCTTCCATCTGTAGCATTCTTGATCTTGTAGATCCATTTGGAAGTTACAACCGACTTCCCTTATAGTCTTGGGACAACATCCCAAACATCATTCTTCATGATCGATTGATACTCTTCAATCATAGCATCCTTCCATTGGTTTCATTCTACCAATTCTTCATAGTTGGAAGGTTCTTTATTGATAAAGTCACACAACAAAGATACATACTCGGAGCAGGATCTGGTCCTCTTTCTTTCTCTGTGATTCTCTTTTGGAGCCCCATATCTTTCTGCACCTTGGATAGCTTCCCATACCCAAGCAGTTTTCTTCTTGTGAGGATTCTTCTCTTGAGTTCGATCTACAGGTTCTTGAGGTTCTTCAATTCTAGATCTTCTTCTTGAGTTTCTTTGTTCATGGTTATGTCATGCGTTTTGGGTACTTCTGATTCCTCAGGATCTTCAGCAGGTCTCTTTCTGGATTTGTTGTAAGCTGATTCTTCATCAAATGTTACGTCCTTGCTAATGTCAATATTCTTGAATCCTAGGAAATATATTCAATAAGCCTTCTAGATTTTAGAGTATCCCACAAATATACCCTTCTTTCCTCAAGGATCTAACTTTGTCCTCTTTTCTTTCGGAATGTGTATGCACACTTGATAGCCGAATATTCTGAGATGGATGACTTCTAGTTTCTTGTTGGAAAAGACTTCTTCAGGTGTCTTGTTCTCGAGTACTATGTGTGGAGTATGGTCTTGTACATACACCATTGTTCTGGTAGCTTCGACCCATAGATGCATGGGAGGATCTTGATCATGAAGCATTGCTCTTGCAGCTTCCATGATAGTTCTATTCTTCCTTTCTGCAACCCCATTCTATTGTGGATTATATGGAGTGGATAACTCCCTCTTAATCCTTGAATCTTTGCATAAGTCTTTGAATTCATTTGATGTGAATTCTTCGCCATTATCTGATCGAAAGGTCTTGATATTCTTTTCTGTGTAGTTCTCGATCAAGGCTTTGAATTCCTTGGACTTGCTAAAAACTTCATCTTTGTTCTTCATGAAGTAAATCCATGTCTTCCTAGAATAATCATCAATGAAAGAAACATAGTATACATACCCGCTTAGTGAACTTGATGACATTGGTCTGCATACATCGGAGTGGATTATTTCCAAGATTCATTTTTCCTTGCTCTCGCTACTTGGAAATGTCTTCTTTGTATTCTTTCCTTTCGCACATCCTTTGCAGACTCCTTCATGTTTTGCTTGAATTTTTGGAAGAAATTCAACAACTTTGCTTGCAAGTGGTAGTGCTCTATAGTGCACATGTGCAATCCTTATGTGCCAAAGTTCATTTGGCTCTACTATTTCATGGACCAAAGCTTTTTCTGGATGGCCCTTCAATTTGTATAATCCTCCTTCTTATTCTCCAATTACTATTGCATCATCAATAGTCTTTCCTCTTGGCCACATGAGGACTTGGCCGTCTACAAATGCAACCCTCATGCCCTTTGCATCCAGTTCCGATATGGAGAGAAGATTCTTCTTTAGTCCTAGTACAAACAAGACATCCTTCATTTTCATAGACTTTCCAGAGTCTAGCTTGCAGGAGGATTCACCACTACCTTTTATGGGATATTGGTAGTCATCCCCAAGTTTCACCTTATGGAGTGAATTATGTTCGGATAGTTTCTCAAAATATTACTTGAAACTTGTCATTTGTTTGGAAGCCCCACTGTCAATGAGCCAATCTTTGCTTCCATGAGTGCCATTTTCCATGAGAGCAAAGATCAGAACATATTCTTCATCACTTGAAGAGTCTTCACTTTCTTGTTTTACTTTCTTCCTAGGATGATCATCATCCTTAGCAATGTGAGCATGATGTCTTATTTTGGATTTCTTCTTCTTCTTGGATCCATTCTTATTCATGGGACAACTTCTAGCATGTGTCCTCTTTCATAACATGTATAACATCTGAGTTTGTATGGATCCCTTCTTACAAAATTATTTTTCTGATGAGAATGCTTACCTTGGTGATGATGATTTTCCCTTCTTCCTTTCTTAGAGTGTACTGTGAGAGATTGATTTTCACTTCCCATATTTTATTATTGATCTTCTATTCAAGCTTCTTCTTGTGAACATTCTTCCCATAGTCTACTGAACTTGAATAACTTCTTCCTAGCACAGATTCCTTGGATGAAAGAATCCCATGACCTAGGGAGACCATTCAAGGTTGTCATCACAATTTCTGCATTCTCCACTTCTTCATCTACTGCTTCAATTTGTTCTTTGATTTGGGAGACCCTTATGAAGTATGAATGGATGGTATCCTCATTCTAAATCTTTACATTCATTAATTAGTTCCTTAGAGTCATCTTTCGGTTTATGTTCTTTCCTTCAAACAGTTTGGTTAAGGCATCAAACATAGATTTAGGTGTCTTGAGGGAGGACACCTGTGGTATGAGGTGATCCTTGATTGAATCAGCAATAATCCTCTTTTCCATAACCAACTTCTTCTTATTTAAGGCCTTGGGCTCATCTCCCTCTAGAACTGGAACCTCCTCATGGATGTAGGAGTACAACTCATTTTCTTCCAGGACCAGGGAGATCCTATACTTCCAGGCTCAGAAGTTATCATCTCCCTCAAGATTTTCATCAATATTGGTATGATGAGACATCTTAACTAATAACCTCAAATGGAAATACAAAATATTTATATATTATGAGGTCAAGATGTCAAATATGGATTTGGAGCTGAAATTCTAGAGTGTTGGTTCAGGAGCAGATTAGGGTTTTTATTTTTTGGAGTTCTGTCCAACCAAATGATTTAATCTTGATCTCTAAACTTTGATTTTGTGGAGGAGATAAATCCAGGCCTGGGCTCACTAAAAAATTCCACTTTTGTGGAAAGCTCTAATTTCTGGCAGTAGTGTTGGGTCCAAAACTGAAAAACCTCATAATTGGATTATGCTTCGACAATAGGATGTGCCCTACGAAGGAGAGTTAATACAACCTTCGTTTTCTGAAAATATGTGGAGAGAGATCCATAAAGTAGGAAGCCCTAGTTCCCGTAGCTGCACAATGTCTTCTTCTCAGGTTAGCTCTGATACCATGTTAAATTTTTAACATTAAACTAGAATTATATTAGGATCTTTAACTGAGAGAATAACAAGCACAACAATCAAACACAAGAGACAATGAACACATTGTTTTTCCTCGAGGAAACCATAAATGGAGAAAACCCCACAACTTCCTCAGATATAGAATCACCACCAAAAGTAAAAACCAAAATAGTAAGATGATCTCCCAACAATAGTAACCTTCTTTCTTCCTAGCCCTAGTGTTTTCTTCTTCCTCAGCTATGCGCTACAAGTGAGTGTGTGATAAATAGAGAGGCTACCTCTCTAGTTATACTAATTACCGACTTGACTAAAACCTACTAGGGCTGACTTCACTAGGTGATTCTAACAACCCTAGTGCTTTGAAACTGCGGGGACTTTAACCTTTAAACAATAGGAGTGTTACCCACATTGACTTGACATGACTTGTTTACATTATAGAAACTCCCGATAGGAACATCAGGGCATAACATGACTCAAATACATTACAAACACAACCTAGAATAAACATCAAGTTACAATACATAAGAAATACAAGTGAATACATTCCAAAGTTACAATTACATCAACATTATTCACACTTGGGAGAATGTACTGAGATACCTTGGGTTCATTGACATTAATGATGAATTCCCTCGCGCTTGTCAATAGTTTACATCAATGACTGGTAATCAATTGGTTTCTAACATGTTTGCTATCAAGACATCTATTCACGTGTTTAGAATTGTATCATTTGGGGATTAGAATGAATACCCTAATTACTTAAGCTTCATCTGCATAGTTTCCTATCCTTAGGTTGCGATGGAAGATTATTTGAAGTCATGACATGGATCCACATTGTATGTTTGGTGGTTGTGTCCAGTATTGAGTTTGAGTGACATGGATCTAATTTGTATCTTCCATAGCCATGTTCCACTTTCTACATCATTGATCATGGATCTACATTGTATTTTTTGTAGTAATGACATAGTCATCTTCATGGATCTATAGTTATTGGTTTGCAGCCATGATTGAGTCAGAAAAGTGAGTTACTGGTTTTATGTCAATTATGAGCTCATCTCTCTTTTCCTTTGATACCATATTGATATCTAACAAATTAATTTCCTTATCACATCATTCTAGCTTCATACTTTAGGGGGCACTCTATTGCACCTAAAATATCCACTAATGCCTCAACACCCTTCAGAGAATCTAGTCAAGGATTCTTCTGGATTATTTTTTCTACTATTGAGAAGGGTGACTCCTTTTCTCCATTATGACAAAGCACTGATTCCTATTCTCTCTTGACATCAGGCATCACCAGCACCTTTACCCAGTTGACAAGGAGCATTGATGCCTTTACCCTCTATGCAGAAAGCATAGAAAGAGCTAAAATGGGAAAAAAGGAATATTCGATAAGATTCCATGAGAAATCCCTCATGGAGGTGGTTCCTATCAGCTAGGGAGAGGTGGCACTCAACCTCCTCAACCATAAGGATCATCCCTTATCCACTTCCTAAAGAATCTCATCCCATATGGACCCGCCTTGGATTATAAAAGAATCCTTCATGGAGTGAATGGGGAGAGACCAAGAAGAGAATCCTTATGTTGTTGGATTGAAGTCTAGTATTGAGGAAACGTTGAGTGAGTTTGTGTGCAAAGAGATTTGTGTGAGTGTGGAGTGTTGTGAGCATTTTGTAATACCATTGTCGAAGACAAAGATGGAAACATCAAGGCTTTGGTTGTGGATTTACTTTTTTATTTGATTAATACAAATGTTGTTCCCTTTCCCTTGTTTGATTTGTGTTAATATCAATTAAATATTGTTGGATTCCTTGATCACTAACATAAATTGTTAATCTGTTTGGTTACTCTCATCTTATTGTCTTGTTTTCTTGATGCTTCTTTATAGGCACTGAAGACTACGTGGAAAGTAGTGGAATAAAGACTAAAGCTTGTAGATATGAGGTAAACAAGTGATTTTCATTAGCATATTAACCATCTAGGGAAATGTATACTGCTATGGTTTTTTGTTCTATACCTATACCATACATGCTAGAGGAACAAGCAGTGTCCATACTGGTTGTAGAATTCCTACAAACATGGACCAACTCACGGGATCCCATATATTTCCAGCAAGACATCGACATAGCATATGTGTAAGAACCTTCATCCACCATCGTCCTTCCAAAGTTTTTTCCCCCAAAGATTACAATGAAAGAGAAGGAAACATGGTATGGTAGGTGTAACTTAATGTCAAAAAGATTAAATTTCACCAACAGGATCGCAGAGTCCATGTTGCCTATGGTCGCTAAGAGTGCATCTCAATGCAAAGGGAAGATCTGTAGCACTTCTAAGGCTAACATCACACAAGGTGTTTGGGATAGGTATTCTACCAGAGAGTAGTGAGAAGCATCCTTGGCATTATGGTTGTGGAATGTCTTCTTAAAGACACCTTTCAATATCTTGGGCATAGGTTCAGACAATTTTTCAATAGTAAGAAGGGTTGAAGGTTCGACAACAGAATTATATCACATTTGAGCCTCTGACTTGTATTTTTTATTTCTGGTTTGTCAAAGAGTACTAGATCGAACTATATGTATATAAGACCGATCAACAAGATCACTTGGAGTTCCCTCGACATCTTTTGAAGTGGAATCCACATTATGTCCTTGGGGAAAGGGATCCTTTAGGACAACCAATTGTTGTTTCTTAAGCGACTTCTGTGCTTGATCCATAAATAGGAATTGGTAAGCTATATGGTCACCTTGAAACAAATTATAAAGAAAATTGAACTTCGTCTTATATTTCTTACCCCCCTCAGCATTATTCGTGGGATTTTGTTTACTTTTGTTTCCCTTGCCCTTCTTCCCTTTCTTCTCTTTTTCCACCAAGCTGTTGAGTTCCCTTTTCAAAAGATTGTGTTGAATAGACATTAGCATTTTGTGGTGAGGGAGCGACATCCTTTGATACCTTCGCCACATATTATTTCACTAATATCTCATGGAGTTTCTTAGCTAGTGATTCTAAAGTGGGTGTACTTACTGAACCAATGACACCATCGACATGGGGTCCAAACTTGGGTTTCTACAGGTCACTAGCAGACCTCTATGCCTCATGGATAATTTCATAAATAATCTCATATTGAGCATATATCATATCTAGCTTCTGGGCCCTAAGAATGACTTCTTCTTCCATGGTAACTATCAATGTAGAAACATATTTTGAAATGTATGGAAGTAATGATTTCAAAAACTGTTCTAGAAAGAAATCAAGAGGAATGTTGGATTTAATAATCCTCTTTCTTCTTCTCCAATCCTGAATTTGGTCAGATATATGAGTGGAATTGTTTTGTTAAAAAGTCAAAAACAGGTTTGTGCCATCATTAGACCAGACATGGAGTTGAAAATGGTTGGTAAGTCAAGAAAACTATCGTATGTGATTGATGAAAGTTCTATGTACCACTTAACCACTATAGTAGTGGGTGTCCTTTGAAATAGCCTCAGCTGAACAGAGTCATAGTTCAGTGAGTCTAAATAATACCATAGATGGAAAGCAGTGATATGAGCACCTAGGTCCTCACCAGTATTTTCTTAAAACTTTGGGATGTCTAAAGGTAGTTTGATGGGAACAGGTGGCCATGTCGCATTATGATGCACTTGATTTTTAATCAATTTCGATAATTCTGTCAAGTTTAAATTTGCCAGAAAAGGAATTTTAGGCCTAGAAAGTGTTTGGTATTGCAGAATCTAAGGAGAGGAGGTACCTTCCCCTCGGCTCCCAAAGAAGGGGCTTCCCCCAGCTAGAAACTGTGATGTAGTAGCACTACCTTGAAATGGGTGCCATCATAATGTTAAAGTATTACTGACTTGTGGTGTGTGATATGGTTTTTTTCTAGTTCTAGACAAAACTAGAGTTTGGAAAGTAGGAGCATATATCCCTCCACTAAATAGTGAAAAGGGAGAGCTCCCAAATGGAGCAGCCAAACCCTAACTAGAAGTCTAAAAACTAAAACCTGTAAAGGGATTTTTCTTCCCAAATGCACACTAAGATAAGTAGGTTTTAGGACTACATAAGGTGCGGATGGAGGGATGTTCCCCTCATTCCATGAAAATCCTTGAAGAAAGGAAGTGGATTCACTCAGACAATTTTGAGCATTCTGCATGAAAGGAGAAAAATTATAAGGTATACTGGGTATCCGAGTAACCAGCCCACTAGATTGAACACTAATGTTTAAAGGTGCTGAGGGATTAATCACTTGAGCACTTGGAGAGAGTGGAATTGAAAACTTCAATGACACTGTGGGTGCAGCTAATGCACTAGGTCTCATAGCATTCACCGATGGAGGAGAGACTCTTCCAACCATCATGGATGAAGTAGGGGTAGACATTCCTTCTCCTTAACGGGACATATCTAGAATCAGATAAACACCAGACATGGGTGAATGGAATGGAAAAACTTGGACTATCATAGGATCATTTAAATCAGTTAGAGGTGTATTATAATTTCTTGCAAACTCATCAGCTTTCAAGTCTTCTATCTCTACTAGTTGAACTTCTTCTTGAGTATACCTAAGTTCTGATTCACCTGCAACTTCACTAACACCTGTTCGTTCAAAATATTTGTATGTATTTAGTCTCCACCTCTGAGGGGGTGGTGGAGGTTCCTCTATGGAAAGTGGAGGAAGGTTTTTCAACCTTATAGACCTACAGAGAGGATGGTCCTCCACAACTAAAAAATTAACTCACACACCTAAAAGGTCAAACTAAAACACAAACAAACCAGAGAGCACACTAAAAAAATTCCCAAGTATCAGAAACACAAATAGGTAATGGATACATCTTCCAAAGGAAATTATTAGATGATTAGGGCCTAGGATTAACAAGTGACGATCAGGGATTGTTGGAATCTTTCCCTTTCTTGTCTCAACCCATGGTTAAACAACAATACAATACCAACACACCCCAAGAAATTGGCCTGATACAGAAATCTTAGTTGGAAACGCCCGCGAAGTAGGTGCAGTCTCACCTGAGATATCTTAATGGGTAAATTCCAGAACCGTGTTTCTGTAGTTGGCGAGGGATTATAGTTCCTTGATGCATAGCCAAGACGCTCGACAAAGACGATGGGATGGAGTCTTCCAATATGCAATGATGGCACAAATGAGTGCCCAAGGACACCCATGCAAGATGGCCCCGTCCAATATTCCAACAGCTGGCACAACTATGCAACACAGTAGATTCCTTGCACTTAATAGACAGCATGCAACTTATATTACACTTAGCATATTTAACAATGAACTCAGACACAATAGTGAATAGATACTTTTAAATAGTCATTCATTTATTTTGCGACATGTACTCAAAGCAACTGTAACTCTAAATATGTAAAATAAACAAACATCCACATAAACATTCACCATTCAACACCATTCATTCACATAACACAGGAAATAATGTGGAAACCCATCTAGGAAAAACCACCAAGGTTCTCTTCATCTGGCATGAGAAATATGGTTAGCACCTTGCAGCCCACAACTTGCAGAATATTCTTAATATATGTCTTTCTGACTCAATCTTCTTGCTCTCATGCTCTCGGGTTCATTCTCTATCTACTGCTACTAATCCACACACAACCTGGATCGACTCTTCTAATCTACTAGCGGTTTACGCACACAGCTGCAAGATCCGTGGCTCAACAGCCTTCCACTTCCACCAGACTCTCCTTCGATTCGACTATTGAATCTAATAGAATCTAACCAAAACTGATTGAATGAACTGAATCAAAAAACTAACAACCAACTGATCTGAACCCTTGTACATAGTGGATTTCTTCTATTTATAATAATTACAAGACCACGCAATTTTGATTAAGTACTGCTCAGTTATTACAGAATCAGGTAGCTACATAAATCTCTGTTGCGTTCAATGTTGGCCCATACCTAGCCATGAAATTCATACAATGCATTAACCACAACCTTAACTGGATGCGAAAATTTCTTTCAACTCATCTGTACTAGTCATAATTAGTCACACAACTGTCCTTCCATCTTCTGTTGGTTCATCCTTTCATCGTATACCTTGATTTCCTCCCATCCAACATTAAATCTTCTACCTGCACTTTCATCGACTCTGGATGTACTTTTCCTCTTCACCACAATCTCATCGTAGCTTCCTCTGCTTTGTGCTTCCTTTCCATCTTCATCCTTCCTTATCTGTTGCATGCATGTTTTATATTTCTGTGCCAGTTCCTTTCCTTCCTTCTTGACCTACTTTTCCCTTGTCGCACATGCAATTTTCCTTCTTTTATTGCATGTCAGCTTCTTCCTTGTGCACTTTTCCTGGCCCAACAGGCCCCCAACACTCACATGTGGCTCGTCCCTAGCCACTAAGAAAAAATGGATTATCGCTACAAAAATGTGACTACTCATGACTTAAGCCGATAGCTTGGGCTCAGTCCCAGGATGGGCGGGAGGACAAACCTTGTCTTGAAATTCCTTTAACATCTGTTGCACTCTAGCAACTTCCATTGTTACTTCCTCTTCCTGTGCGGCCAATTGCTCCACATGGTTAGAACTGATATCTTCTGACGTTCCTTCCTCCATCGACTTCACCATATATTGAAGTTTTTGCTGCACAGGATGAATAAGGACTGTGAGCTGCACTTCCTCTAACTAGTGTGCCTCCACCTTTGCTTCCGTAATATGCTCTTGGTCATGGAGAGTTTGGAATTCCTACTACAACTTCTTGATCTCTACCATCTTTGTATCCTTTTCCTGAAATGATAGCTTCTTCCTCTCTCCCTTTGTCGTGGTGATTTTCTCGTCATCCTGTCACACACTTTCTCTAATCTTTTCTCTAGCCTAATCTTCTAGAATTTCTTCCTAGATCATGGAAACACCTTCAAATTCCTTGGTGCAGAGTTTTTCGCCTTCACTTATCTTACCAATAGCTATAGACACTGCTCTGTTTCACTCTTCAAGCACCTCAGGAGGTGTGATCCATACCTGTCTTGCCTGAAGTTCCTCAACCTGCTTCTTTAGCTCCATGTCAATCTGCAACAACCAGGAAAACTTAGCAGCCGAGTCTTCATCTTCCTGGCCCTCTTCGGATGGGAAGTCTCTGACCGTACCCTTAATGGCTTCATGTAGTGCAACACAGTTGTGCTCGCACACCTCGATTTCTTTCTCTTTCTCTTTTAAGAGGGTCATGCGCTGCTTGGTATTCCTTTGTTGTTTCATTGCCTAATAGGAAACATCATTCTCTCGTAGTCGTATTTCATTCATGACTTCCTGTTGTAGCTCATATACTTCTCCCAATGATAGCTTGGAGAATTCGATCTGCAGTGTGTCAAAATCCTTGACAACATCATTAAATGTACTCGTTGTTGTCCCTGTTTCCATTGTGTGCCCATGGATTTGTACTTTGATGGGAGAAGCTAGTTTCGATGTTACTAGCGGAATATTGGGATCCACCCCGTAAGTTTCAGCCTTGATAGTGGATTTGATGTTGTTAATGGCCTTTATAAGCTTATTGAGGTTCCCTTCAACTTGACCAGCCACATTCTTCTGATGCGCATTCAGAACCTAGAGGATTTTCTTGGTGACCTCAGCTACAACGTTTTCTAGCTCTTGAACATCGTCCTTAGTAAATGTGTTTGTGTTATCCACTCTATTAGATTTTCTCTTCTTTTGCAGTGGCCTGCGATGTTTTTCTTGTTCTTTATAAATTTTCTGGGTGTCCTCATCAGTAGGTGTCTCCTCTTCATCATTTCGATGGGAGCCACCATCACAACTATTATCCTATTTTTCTTCTTGCGACTGATTGTCTTGATCGTCGCCTCCATTGTGTCCTTGGCCATTTCCTTGGCCAATTCCAACATCACCGCCTACTCCAGCATTTCCCCCTTGGTTAGCTGGTGGCTGCTCTTTGTTTTTCTCTTCAGAAAGCGGCTCTACCAGTGGTTTGTGCCATTCATCAGGACACTCTGCAACAATGGACTCCACATCATCATAAGTGATTATGAACCCTTCTTGGCATGCTTTCTTGGCAGGGTCATTCTTCAGCTCTAGGATCATATTGTGCATGGCCACCTAGAAATTGATGAAGGCCGCATACCTGTGTACCATCGCATCCCAGACTCGATGGGATTTCCTGATAACATTGCGCAATGCCTAGGCATGCAGAAAAATGCGATGTTACTATCCTTCTAGTAGATTTTGTTTTTCTTAGCCTCCCACATGTTTTGGTACTGTGCCCCATCGCAAGGTAGTGGGACATCCATTTGTACATAGTCTGGTGGGTTGGCCCACAAGATGAACGAGACTAGGATGAGTAGGTAGAAGTAGTGAAATTTGTACTTAGGGTCATCCTCGGCCTATTCTGTGTTGTCGATTAGTTCATTCAGCAAGAACTGCGACGAGTTGAAAATCACACTTTGTGTGCATTTCTCTATGATCTCTACCACTCCAGCGGTGCATTCATTTGGTCTCATTTTGTGTAATAGATTGCATGACAAGATCCTTGCGGTGAACTGCACATTGACTTCTTCAATGAGGGGAATCGAGAATTCCCTAGCCGCACGCTGAAGCTTACACTTTGTTTTAATCTTTGTGGTATCCCTATTCTAGCGCAAATAAAGTGTGGGGTCATGTCCTTTCTTTGGAAGTCCTGTGATCGACGAGATAAGCTCAACGTCAAGTGGGTATGGCAAATTGAGCCGTATGCACCCTTTGTGGAAATAGACTAGGAGGTTTTTTGACATATTTATTGACCTGTAGGCTGTGGCCAAAATGTAGCATGAAAAATAAGTTCATCAATCTTGCATGGTCAACACCAGTAGCCCACTTAATTGGATTTAGAACCTTGGACCCAGTCGGGCCGGTTTGAACCATGACCATGCAGTTTGTTCTTTCTAATCCCTCCTACTTTTGAGTGTCAAAATCCTCTAAATTCAACTTGGAAATCTTTGGCATTATGTCCATTAGTAGGGGTACACACTCAGGGATCCCATGTGCAACTAAAAATGTATTGGCTTTCATGGGAAGTGCCACTAGCTCTGCCTAGACCCTCCTTGGTAGGAAATATTGTGAGAATTTTTCATCTTCCACCTCAGCTTGTGGGTCTCTATGGGGTGGGAAGTCCTCATCCATGAGTTCTTACTCTAGCACATCCTCCTCCATGTCTTCTTTTCCGACATTGGCTGGAAGGACCTTAGCTTTGCGTTTCCTTGTCATTTCTGGCTGGGACGACTCTCCAGCTGAATCCCCATCCTGTCTTAGCTCTTTGATAGGTTGCGTAGGTGCATTTGGTGGGTTTTAAATAAGGTTCGACACAATGCGTGAACAAGGGGGTTGAACAGGGGCTGAAGCAGGGGTAGGAGACAAATTTTTTCTTGTTTGTGCCATCACTTTGAGTTCTAGTTCTGGCTGTTGCACTTTGGGCGAGTCGATTTATTATTCAACTGGACATCCTAAGGGGACAGTCACTCTAGATAGCTCAATTTCACAGGATATCTCTATTACCATGGGTGTTGAATCACTCTGTTACATGCTTCAGCTCTGTAACTCTTGGATCTTGTTCTCTCGCACTCTCTCTGTGTGCATAAAATACTGTTTGATGGTGAAGCCTTGTATTTATACCTGTCGACGTGTCCTATGGTCATCATACAATGGGAGGTGGGGCTCTAATCGGTCACATGGGCTTCTCTATTGACGCCTTTCTTTATTAACTCGACAAGTGGAGTGCTGCTCTGTACCTATCAGTGCAGTTATGTTGGGGACGACTAATGGGACCAAAAAAGCACACCGTCATTATACTCATATCTTGTCGAATTAATGATGCTTAGCTATCATAACCACCTCAATATTCACCATATATTTTCACTTTAATGTCGCCCAACCTGTCATTTCTTCTTTTTCAGTCACTTTCCACCTTTTATTGTGCTTGGTGCTTTTTCGTGTGCTTTCAGCTGGTTCCACCATAGACATGCGACAAAACAGTTTCTGCCTCTTCACTTTTTATTTAATTTTTATTTTTTTAATGTGCAACATGATTTTTAGCCAAGGCTGTTATGACCATCATAGTATGGATTCAGGCGACTACCATTCACCATACCTATGATGTAAGTTCCATCTAGTCCTTGCAGTTTTATCGCTCCTGCATCAGTGATGTGTGCGACCATATATGCCCTAGCTAATGTGTCTTTAGATTACTTGTGTGTTCAAAAAATTTATTGTCGTATATCAATACTAGTTCTTTGACTTTAAATGGTTTGACCCAGATATAGCAATCATGCCATGATTTATGTCTCTACTTCTTGATAGTCTGATGAAATCCTGCACCGAAGTGTTCCTCTTCCATTTGAACGAGCCACGACAACCTCTGTTCGAAATCGTCTTCATCGGTCATCTCTGTTAGCGCAACAATCTATAGGGTTGGCACGCTATACTCCATTGGTACAACAACTTCCTATCCATATACCAATATGAATGGGGTGTGCCCTGTGAGTCACTTGAAAGTTGTGCGATACACCCTGTAGAAGGAGCAAGTTGATAAGTCGACTTGAACGAGGACCGACTTAGTCGATTAATTGACTAAGTCGATGAGCCAACTTATTCGTTCAGCCGACTAATTCGATGGGCCGACTTAGTCGATCAGCCGACTAAGTCGATCGACTGACTAAACTAAGAGATTAGGTCGGCCATCTAAAGTCGCGTTGGTTCACCAAACCGATAGGTAGTTATTTTGTAACCATCTGTAAATCATATATATTAGGATGTTGAGCCAGACGAGAACTTAGTTTAGTTCTTTGCATTGTATTGGATCATTGTAATAATATAATCTGTTTAATCTTATCTGTTCTTGTCTCTTGTCTCTGTTCTATATTTATGTATGTTTTAGTATGTATTATTGGTAACCTTATGTGATCTGTGAGATTACAACATTGGTTCGGTTGCCGATAGTACATGACTGAAATATATGCTTACATATGATATTAGAGCAGGAGATTAAGGACTGGTGGGAACGTAAAATTGCAAACTATTTGTAGAATTACGCACGAAGGAATAGATTAACAGTCGCCGAAGCAAAAGAAATATTTTTTACAGGGACGCATGAAAATTTTGTCGAATCAGTGCCCCAACTCTTGAAGAAACTTGTAGATGAGAAAGTCGGATGCAACTAAAGGACAATAGTTGCTGGAGAAACTGATCCGAGGAGGCAAAACAAATTTGTCGGAGTGGTTTGAAAAAATCACCGACGACTTTTGTGAGGAGCAAGCAATCGAAGACAGAACTTCGGTGGAAACCGTCAAAGAGAAATTTTACACAAATTTCACCGAACAATTTTTGTGTTCCCTACCAACCTTGCTGTTCAAATTCTTGATCGGGAAAGGAGCAGGACACATTGTTGAACCTTGTCCACCACTGTACGAACAGCCATCAAACACTAACTGGGAGGAGAAGTAGAGGAAGTGGGAGAAATTCATTGCAGAAAGGGATTGGGAATACTTCCTAAGCAAATAAATTGAACTACCCGGGCTTTCTAAAAGCATCAGGTAGGCTATGGGGGGGTAGCTAGTCATGTGTCAAAGATAGAGTATAGTGGATCCTAGTAATGAGAATTCGACCAAAAGGGACCTCAAGAGAATAGTATCGTACGAAAGTATGTCGGACATCCAGAAACTAGAAAGGGAAGAGAGACACCAAAGAAGGGAAGCAAGACAAGAAAGGGCCTTAGAGCTGCATAGAGGACAAGACCCTAGGGAGAACGATAAGGAAGAGAATCCACTAGAGTCGAGTCATGACTGACATGAAGAGGGAAAAGAACAAGAAATGTCCCCTAAGAAGGAAGAATTGTGGATAGAGCAGCCAAAATCTCTCCAACTAAGAGCTCACAATGAAGGAACAACCCTTTCCCCATTGAATGTGTGTACTCGAATACAAACTATTGTTGAAGAAGACCTCTGACTCCGAGCTGGTGACTTCACTATATGGAGCCGACTAGGTGACAAAACGTACCCTGGATGACACCTTATTATACGTCGACCAGTGGAAGGGAACTGGGTGACGTTTCGAGCGGTAGCCTCCCTTCGAAGTATCCACTTTCTCTTACTGACACATGAAGGAGCGCCCCCCTACCAAATATAGCCTTAGAAGATATCAAACAATTAGAACTGTGAACAAATAGTTGCAGTGGACCATCGACAACAGAAGTTGACATCAACCGACTGCAAGTCGACAAAGACTCGACAACCGATGAAAACGAAAGTTCCATCGACCAAAATTCTGTAGGCATGAATACACCAATAACCCCACCACCCTCATCACCACACCCACATCCACTACCACCACCTTCTGAGAGCAGTGACAGTGACTCAGACATGGGTCACGGATCAGCTCACATTCCTCTTTATGAGGGAGATGAAGACCCCAGACGACATTGGTTCGTCTGTGAGTCAACCTGGGAAGCCAAACGGGTTACATATGAAGATCAACAAATGGCACATTTCACAGGGGCCTTAAGGAAAAGGGCATTGATGTGGTACATGACCTTTTCAAAAAGACAACCCAGAGCGACAAAAGTCGAGATTAAGGCGCAATTTTTGTCATTTTTCAAAACACCAGATGCTAAGCACCTGGCCGCAAAGAAGCTTAAAACCACATCACAAAAGCCAGTGGAGACCGTCCGTGGCTACAATAAACATTGGAAAGACCTACTAAGACTGGTGGATTACGTTATTGATGAATAGTTACTAATCCAATGGTTTCTTGCAGGACTATCGTAGAAAGTACGTCGACACATCAGTCTGGAGACGTTCAAAACTTATGAAGATGCGCTAACAAAATCTCTTCAGGTGGAGATGGACGAAGACATACCTAACTACCCCATGGACCATAGATTGGAGGAATAGATAGAGAACATACAAAAGTCTCTAAAGGAACTAAGCCTCAAGAATTAGGAGATCTGGTGTACCAAATGGTCGACAACCGGTCATTCGAAAGATAACTGTCGACAAGAATATAGCCAACAAGACGTTCAATTTGTACAGACCAAATCCTTTTGTGACATTTTCCAGGAACACAGAGATCACTCTACAAAAAACTATCCATTTAACATGAAGAATGGAAAGGCTTCCTGGTGTGCCATCTGCGAGACCAAAAGTCACAACACGGTCGACTGCCAGTTAAACCTGAAGAACTGACAGAAGTATCAGGTGGTCTACCAAACGAATGCAGTGGCGCAACATAACAAGCAAAACAATCCAGCAAATGATCATAATGGACAAAGATACGATGGCCAATGATATGAGCACCGGTACAACAATCGATGCCAAGGCTATGGAGGAAGAGGTTGATTCACTGGGAATTGCGACACACGACCGCGTCGACCCACCCAGTGCTTCACATGTTACAAAGAAGGTCACCGGTATGCAGACTGTCCATACAAGGACAGGACTGATCTCAAATTTTGTACCCACTGTGGAGTAGGGGATCACTCGTTAGAGGATTTACCTACTATGTTAGAAAAAATTAATACCAAGAAAAATGTTAATGTCTTGTCTTGTGTGCAAAAGAATGATGTAATAACCACCAAATATTTACATATTGTAACTCGACAAGGAACAAAAACAGGACTTGATAACCCCAGAATTAGTAATATTAAAGACACAAACGTTTATCCTGACCCAATGAAGGAAAAACAAACATATAAAGAAGCAACTCACATATTTCAAGACATTGCACGACAAGAAGACATCGTTAACAGTCGACACAACATAATAAATCAGCTAATCCAACTTGTTCAAACAGACAAATCAGTATCTTAGTTCATTGACTTATTACATGGAATAAAAGGTACCAACCCTGAAAAACAAACCAAAAACATCTATAGCTTGAATCAAAAAGACAAAAGTGATGCCGACCCACTGGTCGACCTAGAAATCGAAGGCTACCACATCCGATAATTAGTGCTCGTCTTCAGTTCACAAGTAAATATCATGACTCGGGATACTTGGGAACAGATGGGTAGACCTTGACTCTACGAGTCAGGCATTTACCTGAAACTCGCTGACCAAGGCCTAATTGAACCCATTGGGGTCTGGAAAAACGTCGACACAACCATCAAAGGAATCTCGACCAAGGTTGATTTTGAAATTATTGACCCAAAAGAAGGATCTAGCTCCTTCCCGGCGCTAGTCAGTCGACCTTGGGTTCGGAAGATGAAAGCATCCATATCTTTGGACAAGGAACGAATCAAATTAAAAGGAAATGGTCAAAAGGTCATTGTACCCATTCATCCATCCCAAGGGGAGCCTTGGACTGAACCTATTCATGAAGAAGTCGATATCAGACAACTTTATCAAATCCACAACGATACAAACTACACAGAACCAAACATCCATGGAGAACTTAACTTAGGTAACCAAGACTCAGTTGGTTATAACTCAGATGCTAAATTGTACGACTGGGAGATTGAAAATAAGGAAACACAAGAAAGAGGGTGCTGTACTATACAAAAATTACAGAAAAAACCCACCCGATAGTGCTTCACGGTATCCATTATCCCAAAAAATATTTGAAAAGAAAATAAGGGAACACCCTACCTTACAACCAACCAGCCTGGATACTACACAACTACCAAGGCATAAGGAGAGGGAATCACCAGTCATGCACGTCGAACAAGTATCTAAAAATATTGGTGAACATGGCCGACTTCAAAGCCTAGTTGAAACTTTTACAGGTCAAGCAGCTAGATGGTGGGATACCCACCAGACCAGACTATATACCTGGACAACTGCGTTGACTTAATTTGTTGAAAGGTTTGGAGGAAAGAAGTTTACCCAACAAGCTTCCATACCTATATTCACTCAATGGAAAAACCCAGAGGAACATATCAAAACCTGTGAAAAGGAGTGGAGAAGACTGGGATACAAGGATGAGCAAGCCTGGCCACACTTGTTCCCCTCAACCCTAGATGACTTACCAAAAAAATGGTATAAGATGGAAGAAGCTAGAGGTGAAACCTTCTTATGGCACAAACTATGGGAAAATTTTATAAAAGACTTTAACTTCATACCTCAAAATGAAAATATGGTTGAGACAGCAAAACAAATTAAACAATTTATCCAACCGACCGAAAACCAACCCTTACGAGACCATCGACAGATAAAGGACTGTAAAAATATACAAATAGGGTCAAAACCACAGTCAACCCATTTACAACTAGAAAATGAAAACACAGAAGGCAAGAGCTTCAGATGGGAATCGAACCATGTCGAAACAACAAAACCTATCCACTCGATCCTGAAAATCACAACAACCGACAAACAAGACACTGACAGAATGACTGCAGCCGATTTCCCTGCCACATTCTTACAATTCAAAGAAGGAAGTCAGCCGATCAATGAAGATAAAGCACCATAGTGGCTAGATGCCAAAGTAAAAACTAAATAAGTAGACATCTCAAACGATGATCGACCAAAACTAGCAAAAATTGGTGACTACTGGAACGAATAATAGACCACAGAGATCGTGAACTTACTAAAAGAGTTCCAAGATGTCTTTTCCAGGGATTATAAAGACCTAAAAGGATTATTCCAAGAGATGGGAGAAATGAAAATTGATACTAAACCTGATGTTCGACCTGTCAAGAAAAGACCTTATAAACTAGCTCACAAATACAAGGAGATAGTCAAAAAGGAAATTGATAACATGTTAGTAGCAGGCATTATCTACCCTATCGATCAATTAGAATGGGCAATTCCAATGGTTGTACAACCCAAGAAACATGACTCGACCAGGCTAAGAATTTGTGTCGATTTTAGGGAACTAAACAAAGTAACACTGACAGACCCATTTCCCACCCCTTATGCAGATGAAATCTTGAATGAAGTCACAGGACATGAATGCTACTCATTTACAGATGGATTCTCAGGCTATAACCAAGTACCAATAGCTAAAGAAGACTAGAATAAGACAACATTTGTGTGTGAATTTGGTTCCTTTGCTTACAAAGTTATGCCTTTTGGACTAAAGAATGCACCTGCAGTGTTTTCTCGAATTGTTGTCAAAACATTCCAAGAATACATCTATAAAACCATGGCAGTATACTTTGACGACTGGACAATATACTCCACCTTAAAAGATCATCCCAAATGGCTCAGACTTATGCTGGAGAGATGTAGACAAATTCAACTCTCCCTAAATGTCAAGAAATGTATATTTATGACCCCCATAGGAATACTATTAGGGCACATTGTCTGTAACGAAGGTATCAAAGTCGACTTTGCAAAGATTAAAATTATCCTCAACCTGAAACCACCAGTAAACCCCAAACAAGTCAAGGTGTTACTTGGCCATACAGGCTATTACAGAAAATTCATAAGACACTATTCATATATGACCTATCCTCTTGAATAACTACTAAAGGAAGATCAAGAGTTTAAGTGGACAGAGTAATGCCACATTTCTTTCAAAAAATTGAAAAGAAAATTAGTCGAAGCCCCCATCTTAAAGTTTCCAAAATGGTCGATCAAATTCCATGTCCATATTGATGCATCAGGAATAGCAATAGGAGCAATCCTAACTCAACCAGGAGATGATGGGATGGATTACCCTATAGTTTATAGCAGTTGGAAATTAAATAAGGCTGAAAGAAACTACTCGACCATAGAAAGAGAAGCCTTAGGTATGGTCTTTTCCCTCCAAAAGTATCGACATTACCTTTTATCCAACCCATTCATATTCTATACCAACCATCAAGCCCTGAAGTATATTGTCAATAAACCACTCCATCATGGCAGAATTTGTCGATGGCTACTTCTTTTCCAAGAATTTGAGTTCGAAGTCGTTGTCCGACCAGGAAAGCTAAATGTCGGGCCCGACCATCTATCCCGAATAGACACGGGAGAGGAACCGACAGGAGTCAATGATGACTTACCTAATGCACATTTATTTCACATAGAAGCAATGCCAGCCTAACTAGAAGAAATACCTTATTTCTTAGAAAATGGCCAGGCACCAAAAGGTATGAATACCAAGAAAAAACAAATCTTAGCTATGAAGGCTACACCATACAGTCTTATTAATGGATTTTTATACAAAATGGATTAGACGACATCCTCAGAAGGTGTGTACTCGAACATGAACGAGACCAAATCATGCATGAAGCACACTATGGACCTACAGGAGGACATTTCCAAGCAGACACAACTGTAAAGAAAATCCAACAGTCAGGATTATGGTGGCCGACACTCCACAGAGATTGAAAAAGTCTTGTTAGTCGATGTGACAGATGTCAACAACTTGGTCGACCCCTACCTAGTACAGAAATTCCCTTGATATCAGTAAACCTCAGTCTCACATTTGAAATCTGGGCCATAAACTTGATAGGACCATTTCCTATCCCAGCAAAAAGATCAGGTGCAAGGTATATTATTACTGCAGTGGAATACTTTACTAAGTGGGAAGAAGCTAAACCTATCGATACATGTTCTATTGAGATAGCTACTAAATTCATCTATGAAAATCTCATCACTAGATTCGGATGCCCAGTAACCTTGATTAGAGACCAAGGCACACACTTTATTAACAAAACTATCAAAACCCTGACCGACCAATTCCAAATCGACCACCGACACAGTACAACATATCATCCTCAGTCGAATGGCGCGATTGAAGCATTCAATAAAACATTAACAAAAGGGTTAACTAAAATATGTAATGCTGACAAGGACGACTGGGATGAGAAAATACCTGCAGTATTATGGGCATACAGAACAGCCTATAAATGGTCGACCGACCAAACCCCGTTTCGACTAGTCTATGGACAAGAAGCAGTAGTCCCACTACATTTCCGATAGCAGACACCTATTATTGCACAACTACTGCATGTCGATGTCGAACATGCAAGAAAGGACCGACTATTTCAACTAAGCAAGCTAGAAGAACACAGACTCATGGCTATACAACACCAAGAAATACATAAGCAACAACAGAAAGCATGGCATGACCACAACATCAAAAACAAAAACCTGTCGGTTGGCGACCTTGCCTTACTTTATAATAGTCTAGTCAAAGGAAAACCTAAGAATCTCCACACAAAATGGATGGGACCTTACGTTGTCAAAGAGATACATCCCAACGGATCAGTCAGACTAAAGACGTTACAGGGCCTAGTATTTCGCAAGCTCGTTGATGGAGCCTGACTGAAACGTTACAGAAGATAATATATATATATATATATATATATATATATATATATATATATAACGACCATAACCGGCAACCAAAATCCATAAAAAGCTAAAAATTCCGAAAACAAAATAATACCCTAGACACGAAAAACCATGATGGGAAATCACCAATTCAACAACCGACATTATGACCCTCGACCATTTTCACCGACCATTCTTGTCGACCATTCTCAGCACCGACACCAACCGACGACCTTGATAATCCCATCGCGCATTCATGACCTCGAGCACCGAAAGCAAATCACCATTAGTTCACACTCGCGTATTACAACTGGAACGTCAAGTCTGCCATTAATACATCCATTACCGCACACAACCACACCATCACATATAAATACTAGACCGTCAAAGGTTCATTCACCACAAACTTTACACACAGAACACCAGAACACTCAGTCAACCAAAAGCCAAGAACCTTGTAGTAACATCGACCAAACCAACACAATGGCCCCCAAACAGACCAGAGCATTGACCAAGGAAAAAGAGTTACACGCTGCGGATACACCCTTGGTCTACAGTCTAAAAAACATAAAAAATTCCAAAATACAAGAAGGCCCATGGAAGAAACTATGGGCCAAGATCCAAGAGTGGACCTTTGTCAAGAAAAAGATGACAGAAGCAGCAGAAAAGGTCAGACACAGCACCCTCTTTGGATATGCCAATGCACTGCTGATGGCTAGCTTTGGGGGTACAAAGGAAGCTGTTGTGAAATTCATTATCAATTGATATCACAATGGTCAGTTCTACTTTGATGAGTCGATCGACATTTCTGGGGATGTCATCTCCAAACTGACTGGCCTATCTAGCAAAGGAGACCATGTACCAGTCGGAATCAAAGAAGGACTGGTCAAAGAGCTTATGGGATCACCTTCTGAAAAAAACTCGAAAGGGTTGATTATTCACCAAATCACAACTTGAACGCCATAGGTTGTGGCCAAAATCATCGCAATCACACTCACATTAGCAGGTCGAAGCAGTGACCTCAAGTTAGAAATGCTGGAAGCCGTTGACACTATTACCACCGATGGACGAATCTACAGATGGGGGGATTATGTCGCCGACATGATAAAAACTGTCTGTGAGCGATGCCAAGAGACTGGGGGAATCATCAAGTTCCCCTCCCTCATCTTATGGATCTTTATGTACCACATCTACCTAGAAGGGAGCCCAGTCTTTCGGGAACCATCAAGGTTCGACATGTGGAGGTTTAAACCCTTCTCCCAGAAAGGAACCCTGCATGAACTGGAGCGTGGGAAAGTATTCTTGGAGAACTGGTTCCAACAACTGAAAGTTCACACAACTAGATGGAGGGTGCCTCAGAACATCTGACAAAATCTACTAGCGAACTCCCACATCTAGCTAGAGCTCGACCATACCTTGGTGTGGTATATGCAGAGCGAGGCCTCCAATGCCAAAGCCCTCGACTACTACCCGTCTGTCGACCAAATCTTCCGAGAATTGTCTTGACAGGATAAGATGAAGATACCAGTACCGACAGCAGTGAAACAGATCGACTTTTCGATCGAGGAGCCACTCACTGACCAAGAAAAGGAGGAAGACTATGATCTAAACCTCTACATTAGTACATTTGTATCGAAGGACACACCAGTCGAGCCCACTGGTCCACTACAAATAACTATCAAACCTCTGATCGCAAAGAAAGTAGACCCACACCTGACAAAACCAAAGCCACAACCACAGCAGCAAATAACTCCTCCGGCTCTTGCAAGTGACGTCCTGACTCAAGAACCGACGACTGAAGTCGAACCAGACAACCTTGAGTATGTTGTGTCAAAAGGTATCATTCTGAAACTCTCCAATGAAGTAGCAGCATCCCAGAAGAATATAAAAGGGCAAGAACAACAACATGGCAAAGGTAAGCGCAAAATTATCATTGCTGAATCATCAGAGGATGAAGACGAACTGGAAGCTACAACCCTCGACATTATAGAGGATGCAGTCGCAAATAAAGTGCCATTCGAAACCGAGTTTCAGTGTTTTGTTGAAGCAGGAGCCCCAGCAGGTTGACCAAAGAAAGCAAAAAATACGACGACACCTGAAAACTTCGTCAATCTTGTGTAAACACCTCCACCTCCATCACCGACACAAATAATCAAGGAGCAAGTACCAGCACAACAGTTGGTCAGCCCCCTCAACTTATATAAAAGTGCAATGCTGGAGATAGTAAAAGCCAAATTTGACAAAGACACTAACTTACAGGCTTTCTTCCAGACATTGCCTGCGCTGTTTTAGTCGGCCCAGAAAATTTCCACCCAGGCTCCTCTCTATACAAGTAGCAGAACACAACCCTCAATATTTGCACACATCACGTCGACCTTCACACGACCATCCGACCAAGAAGGCGATGTGCTTGGATAAGTGACATCTACCATTGAACCGACCGACTCTGTACCCCAAGTCGACCTACCAACCACTACACCACTGGGAGTAGACATACCTTCTGACATAAGTCCACACCATACTTCCCCCAAACCCATCACCCCCGACCATTCCCCCACTCCATCACCACCACCACCACCCCCTGAGTCAGAGATAGGCCCACCACAACCAAGTACATCGACACAACCAGAGGTAGCTGCCATTCCACCTCCCCAATCAGACCAACCATAAGCTTCTAACCCACAAACCCAAGTTCCTGGTTCAACTGTTCCAGGTACACAAGAGACAGAAGCCGGAAAGCACAAGAAAATGAAGGAGCATCATGGAAAGACTCCCAGACTTTGGATTAGCTTGAAGGATGCAAGATCCTTGACCAACACAGAGGTGGGCCGACTTCTCAAAAATATAGCCAAAGAAGCAAAGACAAGGACTAAGCGAAAAACCAAAGAACTCACAGACAAAAATACAGAACAGGTCGAGTTTCTCGAAAAATGTAGGACTTTAGCTCAGTCCGTCATACCAAGCCCCATAGAAGTAAACACCGATAGACCACTTGAAAGAGCATACCAGCTATTTGAGAGCATGGTGTCGACCATCTAGGCGCACCTCCAGGAAACCAAGGAGGAACAGAAAGAGGAAACTACCAGAATCCTATTGGCACAGCACACTGCATTCTCGGAAGCATACAAAGTATTATAGGACCATATGGAGGAGTCTGTCGTAACCGAAGAAGTCCTAAGAGACTGGCCTACTCAGTATGGGAAAGTTTATCAATAGACACGACAAACACGGCAAGGGATTCAGGATTTGGAGAGCAGGAAGACCACGGAGGCAACACTTAGACCGATAATAGAAGAACAGATAGTGCTGGAAACCACCAAACTGCAGAAATTGGAAAGGGAAGCACATTAGTGGGTGCAGCAAGCTCTCCCCAACTTAGAAAAAGTCGACATCATTTTCCCACAGATGAAATGACTGATCGAGACTGCAGAGGTACAGGACCAGTTAATAGGCCCCAACATGGAAAAGATAGCTGAAGTCTCTATCGCAGAGAAGATGTCAATCTTGTCAGGCTTAACCGCACTGACCATTGATATCCAAAAATCTTTGCAGGGTTGTACATACTTCAAACATCACCTCGCCATCATAGCTCCAGCCATTGTTGAGGTCTGTGTACAGAAACGACCAACCATCCGTCTTCACAGTCGACTAAGATGATGATCCGACTTAGTCGATCAGCCGACTAAGTCGATGGGCAGACTTGGTCGATCAGCCGACTAAGTCGGTCGGCCAACTAAACTAAGATATTAGGTTGGCCATCTAAAGTCACGTCGGTTCATCGAACCGATAGGTAGTTATTTTGTAACCATCTGTAAATCATATATATTAGGCTGTTGAGCTAGACGCGAACTCAGTTCAGTTCTCTGCATTGTATGGACTCATTGTAATAATATAATCTGTTTAATCCTATATGTTCTTATCTCTTATCTCTGTTCTATATTTATGTATGTTTTAGTATGTATTATTGGTAACCTTATGTGATCTGTGAGATTATAACACACCCATAGCACAACTGATAATTTTTTATCCCAGTCATCTCGGTGCACATTGCATACATTGGTCAATGCATTCTATAGGATCTTGTTGAAAGCTTCAACCATTACATTCGACTAAGGATTATAGGGTGTCATATTATTTTGCTGGATCTGAAACTCTCAAGTCAGCTCAACAATCATCTTTTTAACAAAATGCATACCTTGATCGTTGAGTAGAATTTTTGGACATCCAAATCTAGTCACCACATTTTCAAATAAGAACTTCACCGCAGTCGCAGTGGTGCAATCTTTAACAAGAGCAGCTTCATCCCATCTAGTTAAATAGTCTGTTGCAGTGATAATGTAGCGCATGCCAGTCTTTTTCCCTGGTGGACTGATCGGTCCAAAAAAATCAACAACTCATTTTTCGAAGGCTTGCAGTGTTATCTGTGGTGCAAGCAGCATCTCCTCACGGCGCAATGGTTTTCCGATTCTCTGGAAGATATCACAGTTCCTGCATAAGATTTTAGTATCCATGTGTATGATTGGCCACCATAGTCCTTCCTGTAATATCATGTGCATAGTTTCCTTTCCTGCGTAGTGTCCACCTGCAACACGAGCATGTGCTTCACTCATAACCCAAGGTCGCTCATAATAAAAAATAAAGCGGTGCAGTATTTCATCCACGCCCAATTTATAGAGGTGTCCAACAATCAATGTGAAGTCCATATCTTTGACTACCAAGTGTTTCTTACTATTGATAGAGATTCCTGGAGGTGCATAGCATGTACTCAAAAACTGGATGATATCGTTAAATTCCTTGTTCTAATCCTCCATCATAGTGACCACAAATAGTTACCTGTAAGGAAAATTATCTTCTAGGATGGTTGGCTCTTCACCACTTTCTATCCTTGACAGGTGGTCTGGCTCAACATTCAGTCAACTAGGTTTGACAATGACCTCGAAATAAAATTATTCAAATAAGAGAAGCCATCTACAGATCTCCACCCCCAACACTAGCTTGTCGACGAGGTATTTCAGCGCTCAATGATCAGTGTACATCTAGAAATGTCCGGCCAACAAGTAGTGTCGAAATTTCTGAAGTGCATAGACCATAGCAAGGAATTCTCCTTCTGTCGTTGACACTTTTCTACTAGCAAAAGAAATAGGGTGGTCATGCACACACTCTCTTGGATGTGTCAAAACTATGTTGAGCATGACAGGCGATGTGTCAAAATGCACATGGAACTCCTTCTTCTAGTCAGGGAACACAAGTATTGTCTTAGTGGCCATCTTGTTCTTTAATTTTTCGAATCTTTCTTTGGCAAGCTGGTGTCCATTGAAACTTTTCATATTTCTTTAGTAGTTTCTCCATAGGTGTAGCGATCTCTACATGCCCTCTAATGAAATTCCTGTAGTAGCATGTATGTCCTCACACTTATCTAAGTTGTGTGACTAATGTAGGTTCTGGTAATTGAAGAATGATTGCAACTTTTTCTAGGTCGACCAAAATACCATCGCGAGATATGACGTGACCCAAAAGCACACCAAACGATGCGAATAATATACATTTATTGGAATTAAGCATGATATGATACTCGCAACAGCGGGCGCGTGATCTGATACTCATGACAGTGGGCCAACATCATGCGCGGAATCTCAATATGGTCTCTTACTCAACCAAACACAGCCCAGTCATGAAAGTAGACCTTAAGACATTTATGAATAAAATATTTAAAAGCAGAGACTACTATTCTAGAAAAAATAGAAGGTTCATTCTTGAGTCCAAAGGGCATTACTATATACTTGTAACATCCTCATTCTATGATGAAGGTCGTTTTGTGGTGATCCTCCTTCATGATTCTTACCTAATGATAGCTAGAGCATCCATCTGTGAACGAATACATCTCTTGTCGTCCGATCCTTTCAAGTAATTCATCTGTAAACGGTGTTAGGAATGGATCTTGTAAGCATGCATCATTCAGCTTCCTCAGATCGACATAGATTCTCACTTCGACTATTGTTTTCTTATCCTTAATCACTATAGGGATGATCCACTCTAATTCCTCAACAGGTTCAATGATTCTTGTGTTGAGCATGTGATCCAATTCTACTTTTACCTTCTCTTTATATATTGGGTTCACTCTATACGGGCACTGCTTACTAGGTTTAGCATATGGTTGCATGGGTATTTTCATCTCCCCTAGGTCGCCAACTATTCCCTTCATCTATGAGAAATTGGTAGGGAATAGATCCTGATACTCATGCAGCAAGTATGTGATTTTCACGACTGTCTCTTCATCCCAATAATCTCTTATATTGGTGAACTTTGGGTTCTCTAGTGACCCAATGTTTACTTTCTTGATTTTCAACAGCTTAACGAACTGGTCACTTGAAATACCACTTCCATCCACTATCCGTGTACCCTCTTATTCCGTTATGTTTATGTTAGTTGAATCATCATCTGGGTCTCCATCTAAATTATAGCAGGCCATCCATTGTTGAATGGTCGCACTGCACTGGGGAGCATTGGCCTCTTCGACAAGAATCTCAAAAAATATCTTCTCCTTTATCATTTGAAGTGCATCATCGACTATAGGTTGCTCATCCATAAATTCAAATGTTTTCCTAAACTACTTAGCAAGTCCCTCTCAATATTGGATTCCTTGTCGCAACTCCACAAATGCATACCGTGTTCTAGGTGTCATTTCTAATCTATGAACGAAATGATGGACCCATTCATATCATGGCTATTCTGCAAATACGGTGTGACACCGATTGATGTGCTCAGAAGGGATTAATAGTCCTGTATATTTTTGACTCACATTGGTGACTTCTTCATTGAATGTGACTTCCATCAACCTTCTGCATTGTGGCCCTTCTATTATGAGCTGCTTGTGTGTTCCCCACCATCTAGCGGTTGTGGCCTTCAACACACGATATAACGTAGACAAGCGATACGAATATGTTACAAGTCCTTCAAAATCACTTAAGAAGGTCATAAGGTTAGCTAATCCCTCATAGGTGGGAAGCTCTCGTAGCTTGTTCTCCACCCATCACACAAACCTTGTAACTCTTGTGCACCTCCTCATAGACACCTCATGTAGCCTGTTCTGCCAATTCTCCAACGCTTCCCTTGAGTCCAATGTAAAGGAACTAACACTCTTCCAACTTAGGATTGCATCTACTGTCGGATTAATATAGTCTTCTTGCATGGTAGTGACATTGTATATCTGGTCAATATAGTCACCTAATCCCTCACTGTAGATAGGATCAACATACCTCTATCCTTCCAATGGATCAATGGGAGACACTACTCTCATCTCATTATCCTCGAAGGAGAGGATCATTTTCTTGAAATTGATAATGGTCTGATTGTCTCTAGCCCAATCTATCCCCAGCAGTGCGAGATATGGATTCATGTCATCAACAATGTTAATGACTTCAAAGTACACAAATGTGCACAACCCTTCAATGTCAACAGGAACTTGACTCAATATACCAATTGGGAGGACCTTCACCTGATTGGAAAGCCATAATTGGATAGGGGACCAGTCTAGGCATGGCTTCCACAAACTTTCCCAAGTTTGCCACATCAAAATATTGAGATCAGAGCCCAGGTATAAAATGATATAATCCATGTTCACTAGTGTTTATTCTATCCGTGATTGAATTTATTCAATAACATCTTTGTCTTGAATTAATGCTAAGCAACTTGACAAAAATGACTTGAGTTTACTAACTTTTTGTGCAGTCCTCTTCTGAAATATATGTTGAAATCATTCAGGAATCTCTTTGACTTCTTCTGATGTTGACGGCTATTCTAGATCCATAAGCTCACATCGCACACCCATGAATACTTTCTTCTATTTATAGATGTCGAATAGCTCCTTCTTCTATGTCGCGGGTCATACCTGCTGCTGCAGTTGTTCCGGCGGGGTTTCTTGATCAACCCTAGTCGAAGCACCTCCTTGTGTTACGAAAGCTACATTTGGATCTCTTGGCTCAACAGAAATCATCTTAATGTTCAAGTTAGGATTTGGCTTTAGGTTCGGATTCTGCGCAGGGTTAGGACCTGTAATGGTCCTATCCTGCCATTTTGTGATCTACTGAGGACATTGCTCCACATTATGGTCCTGTCCCTTACAATATGAGCATGTCTTCACAGGTTCCAGGAAATATATCACATAGTGACCTAGATTTCCATAGTTATACCATGTAACATGACCTCTTCCTCTACCAAATCCTCCTCCTCCTCCTCTGCCTATGAGGTTTCCACCGCCCCTTCCTTGAGGGTGTGGTTTCTCCGATGGGTACTGATTCTGTTGATATTGAGGTAGATAGTGATTCTACTGTGCATATGGTTGTTGCAGTGCATACTGAGGTTGGTACTAGTTTAGATACTGATTGCAAGGTAAATGTGTTGGTTGATATGATTCTTATGTTGGTTCATCCTGAGTCCGCCCCTCATTCTTCATTAAGTAAGTATCGACCATATTTTCCTTCAGGATTGGTATGCTCTACAATCCTTCTCTTCATCCCCTACTGACTTACAAAATTTACAGAATAGGTTTGCAACAGTTCTTAAAATATTTTGTAAGTACATACAGTATTCTTTGCGGTGTCCTCTAGTCTGGCATATGCGACACAAGGGTAGTCCTTGGGCACTTAATGGGTTTGGCGCACCGGATGAGATGTAATTCATGAAGGTCAGACAATTATCCTTGGTATGTCCATCCGTTCTACATTTAGTGCACCATAAATATATGTGGTATTCCTTACCCTTCTTGATGTCCTACAGTTGTATCGTCAGATTATCCAATTGTGACTGAATTTGCACTGTCCCTACGATAGCATCACCAATTGGTGGAGCTTCCAGCTTCATAGCCAGTTCTAGCGCTTCTATCTATGACTCGATATTTTGTTGGATCAATGGGACTCAGATGTGTAGAAGTAGAGCAACAATAAACCACTCCTTATGTTTAATATTCAACATCTAGAAACTTACTTTGGCCATAAAAGTCTTAAACCGTTGGTCAAAGTCCCATATTGACTCTTCCAATGCTTGTTTGATTTCCTTGATCTCAGTGATACACTATGACTTAGATTTAGGCTTTATGAACTTAGAAATCATTGCAGCTCGTATCTCTTCAAGGGTTTTATGTGGTGTTCCTGGTGGTACCACGCAGAACTTCATAAACCAGTCGAGGACCTGACCCCTTAGATTCGTGATCAGTTGTGCTTTATTTAAGTCCACATTCTGAACTAAGTGAACCATCCAAATAACTTCACAAATGAACAAATGTTGCTCTAGATCTTCTACTCCATTACCATTGAGTGTGGGTAACTGAATATCCACCCCAGCCATTGCGATGGCGTCAAGGTTATCCGATGACTGATCTAACGGAGATGTTTTCTCGTGCGTGCTAGTCACAATTCTAGGACTATAAGTATTAACAACTCTTTCAGGATATGAGGCTCAAGATATTACCTTTGGCGATACTTTTGGTGTGATGTAGTTGTGTCTTGACCTTGGTGTCTCTTCAAAGTCTTCTGCTCCTTCTGATATCGGGCTATAGTCCTCCTCTTCGTCACAAGACGCTTCGTCTACTTGTGAATGAATTTCGTGTTCACTCTCTTTGAACAGACTAGGAGCTTGTCGACCTTCCTCTGTCTTTCTTCTCTTCCCTGATTTGAACCTCCTTCCACTCCTTAGGAATCGAGCTTCTGGTTCAAGTTCTGTACTTCCTGGGAACATCTCAACTCACTGTTTCCCATTTTCTTAGCAGGACGTCTATGACATAGACTTCCTCCAGGGTATGCGACTAAACTACTCAACTGCAATATACCCTTCTCATACACAAGCATCTTGATCCATGTACTAATAGACAACAAATATCTTCTTCGGGGTCCTTGGAAAAAAATTCTTTCAACCTCACTATATGAGGTTATATCCTCTATTGCAAACTTAGTAATATATCCTTGCAAAATATTGTCATCCCAAAAATCAACAGCTCTAGAGATGGTGTTACTTACACTGGTTACTTCACGCACCAACTGATCACTCCACTCGATTACTTCTCTTCTCTGGACATTTATCTGCCTTCTTGCCAATATTGACAACCACTTGTGTAGTACAATGGGAAACTCTACAAAGAACATCTCTTGAATATCCGAATATATGTACTCGCCGACCCAATTTTCTGCACTCAACTAAGATATTGCACTCTCCTCTTGTGTGAATTCTAGCATCTTAGAATCTATCCAGGATTCTATCTCATTCTTCGTCAGATGCCACAACATTTCCCTCGACTAAAATGGTTAATGGTCCTAGAAACAGAACCATTTATTGGCCTCTTTCCCTTTCTTGTCTCGACCCGTGGTTGAACAATAACACAATACCAACAACACACCTAAAGACATCGACCCAACAAACCAAGATCAATTAGAAATGCCCGTTAAGCAGGTGCAGTCTCACTCGAGATATCTTAATGGGTAACTTCCATAACCATGTTTCCGCAGTTGGCGAGGGATTATCGTCCCTTGGTGTGCAGCCAAGGTGCTCGACCAAGAAGATGGGATGGAGTCTTCCACTCCGTGATAGCGGCACAACTAGGTGCCCCATGTCACCCGCGCAACATGACCTCATCCAATATTTTAACACCTGGTGCAACTATGTGACACAGTATATTCCTTGCACTTAATAGACACTGTGCAACTTATATTACACTTAGAATATTTAACCATGAACTTAGAAAGAACAGTGTAGCAATACTTTTAAATAATCATCCATTTATATTGCGACATGCACTCAAAGCAACTGTAACTATAAATATGTAAAATAAGCAAACATCCACATAAAAATTCAACATTCAACAACATTCATTCACATACCACAGGAAAAAACATGGAAACCCATCTGGGAAAAACCACCAAGGTGCTATTCAGCTGGCATGAGAAATATGGCTAGCACCTTGTAGCCTACTGCTTGCAGAATGCTCTTAAGATATGCCTTTCTTCCTCAATCTTCTTGCTCTCATGCTCTTTGGTTTATTCTCTATCTACTCCTACTGATCTGCACATATCCTTGATCTACTATTCTACTCTACTAGCGGTCTCTCCATGCAATTGCAAGATCCACAGCTAAACAACCTTCTACTTCTACCAGACTCTTTTTTGAGTCGACTACTGAATCTAAGAGAATCTAACCAAAACTAACTGAACGAACTGAATCAAACGACTAATAACCAATTGATCCAAACCCTTATATAGAGCATGTTTCTTCTATTTATAATAATTACAAGACCATGTAGGGTCGACTGAGTACTACTCAGTTATTACAGACTCAGGTAGCTACAAGAATCTATGTTACATTCAATGTTGGCCCATACTTAGCCGTGAAAGTCCTGCAATGCATTAACCACAACGTTAACTAGTCGTGGTATCATCTTTTAGCTCATCTATACTAGTCATAATTAGCCACACAAGTGTCCTTCCATCTTCTGTTGGTTTGTCCTTCCTTCATCTCCCTTGATTTTTGCCTATCCATCATTAACTCTTCTACCTACCTCTTCCACCAACTCTGGATGTGGTTTTCCTTGTCACACAAATCCTATCACAACTTCCTCTTCTCTACGCTTCCTTTCAATATTCATCCTGCCTTCTCCATCATGTGCATGTTTTATCTTTCTGTGCCAGTACCTTTCCTTCATTCTTGACCTAATTTTTTTTTGTCGTGCACATAGTTTTCCTTCTTTGCTTGCGTGTCAACTTCTTTCTTGTGCACTTTTCCTGGCCCAACAGAGAGTAGTTACTTGGCATCTCGTCAAATATTTTCTGGGTGCAAGCACTGGAATCACCTAATTTCCTTCCCAACTTATCAACTAAGGTTACCTTCCAAGTCTACCCTAGGTGAAATAGAAATAGCCTTCCACTGCCACCCGTGTAAGAACCTAGTTCTGGAAACTTATGCTACAAAATTCACAAAAAATACTCCAACAGAACATTCGCTGGCCTGACTCGTGTGCATGGGAAAGGTATATAATCTTGGAATTCTAACAAGACTGACACATCATGAGGCCCAAGAAGTGGGATTGAAAGAACCCCCGTATGAACAACAATCCTGGTATATGATTGAACGAGGTATTGGAGGGTTATATCAGCAACCAATATCTCACATGGCCTCGTGCTTGACTCCAGTGTTAGAGGATCTTTCCATTTTATACCTTGTGGACTTGGTCTTACCTAATGATTGACAACTATGTATGAATTCAACCTCTTGGTAGTTAAAATTTCCTAATCCAAGAGCCTAACCTAAGCTGGTTGATGGTCAAACCTATAAAAATTAATATTACTAATAAATTTTATATTAAGCATTCTTTTAAAGTCTTTATTACTCAGAGGTGGTGGAAGTGAGACTCAATGATGTTTTTTGACTCAAAATTTGAAAGCAAATATGATATAAAATTTTCAAAGCAAATCCTATCAATAATGCTCTTTTCCTTTTTTTCATTTTGAAACAAATGAAATAGTTAAATAACTTGGAAATACAAGGCTTTTGTATTTTTTTCTTTTTTTGAAAATAAATGGAAAAACAAAGATGCAATGAACCTAGACTAGGATTAGCAATGCAACTACAATTGCCATGTTTGTTTTTCTCATTTAAAAAAAATGAAAATTTGATGCAAATGAATGCAACTAAGTAATCTAAGTTAATCTGAGTATGTATCAATACAAGCAGTAATGTTCATATCTTTACAGTAACAATATTTAACAAACAATGCAAAGATGGTTGAAACCCTACTTGGATGGAACTACGGACTTGGAAAGACAAGTAGATAAAAACTTGGCAAAAGTGACAAACTTAGACCACTACAAAATCAATCAGAGGCACATCAGTTCCCTAGAAGGACTGACAGACACTAGCAACCAATAGAGACACAAGGACTCGAACCAAAGAGACCAAGAAGGAAAGACCTAAAACACTTACACACAAGGACTCAAACTTAACTCAACCAAAAACACTTGGATGACAAGTGGAAGTGAAATGAATTTACTAACAACACAACACAATTCCAAAGAAGAAACCCTATAGGCACCCAAGGAGTCAAAATGCAAAAAAAGGAGAAAGGCTAGCAGTCTGAGCTAACCCTACAGGAAACCACGACTATTACTTAAACATGTCACGAATGAACCGTGACTATATATACAGTTAACCAATGATTAAAAACAACCAACCGTGACTGTATGTACATGCAACCCACAATTACAATGAATATTTTTCAAAAGAAAAATTAATGGCTAAGGGATCCTAAGCACCAAACCCTGCTGACTGAAAGAAAAATACAGATAATACACTTACAAAAAGAAGAGAAAACTTGAGTGGAAAACTCTATGGAATAGATCCAAAGCAAGCTAGACTCCCCAGCGGAGTTGACAGTTCTGTTGTTCAAGGAAAATATAACTTATTACACAAGGGCAATGGGTCATCAAAATACAAATATTCAACTTGAATACATACAACTATCTAGATATTTGAGAGAGAAATATGGCATAAAGAAAATGCATGTTATTTATGATGGTTGGTCCTAGATTTAAAAATTCACTCCAAACATTCTAGAATCTTCAAGATGATCAAGACCTACAAAAGAGATTGAAATATAGCACATATGTATTAATTGTTATATAAAGATGAAATTATATATTACAGATTGCATATAATAAAGATGACAACATATTTCATACAACATAACAAGTAATAACATCAATACACAATGTGGAAGAACGTCACTCTTTATTCATAAACAATCACTGATACAACCTCTATCTAAGACAAGCCCTCCTCTGTTGACAAAGAAATGTGTTATCTTGCTCCAAATATCCAAAGTGTTTCCTCCAGCATAACCTTGCTCCAAAACATGCTTCCCCCATTCTCAACCCCTCCCCTCTATTTATACATGGTGATCAGGGGGTTTTATGAAGGTTAGGATGGTTAGGGAGGTTGGAGACATTATGATTTCTAACTCAACTATCCATGACTAACCATGTTTTATTTTTAAATTTTTATCTTAATGTAACCACGGGTGCATATACTAGTAGGTCACGAATGTAACACGACTTCTGCGAAGGAAACCTGCGAATACATACTCTGATCATCTAACTGCAGGTTTCATAACTGGCTACCCGTGAATTACTCATGAGATGCAATGGAAAGATTCATGATTACAAGACAAGTTGACTTAAAAACATGGGAAAGATTGTAAGGAATAATGTGTATCAAGGCTCATTCTCATTTATAGTTTTCTCGCAACTTCTATCCATAATATCCTTTTGTGTACCGACTTGCTCAGTGTCGGTACTCAGACGGAGAACTTCCATTTCATCGTATAACACTAATCACTACAAGTCATACTCAATATGGGTCACTAGTCACTACAAGTCATACTGCAGACCAACAATTGACAGGTCTCAAATTATTTTTTATTGTATAAAAACCAAAATAAATGTATTTTTTAATAGAAAATTTTGGTTCAAATAAGGACTATATTGATTTTCTATTGGTTCAAATAAGAACTGTATCAGTTTTCCATTTTTAATTAGACAAAGGAATCCTTTTACAAAGAGACATGTTTTAATTGTTTATATATTATGAATTGTTTTACAAAATGCTATGGTGTATTCTTATTTTTGTGAAAAATCTTATATTAGAAAACATTGAAAATGCATAATTATTATCCATTATTTTTAAAATTTATACTAATTATTGTCAAACATTTCATATATATATACAGTTACTTACTTTACAAGAGAGTTACAAAGTTTTACAACATATGTCAAATGGTTTAATGCAACAATGATACACTAGTAAGGAAGCATTTGACTTTCTATCATGGATGTAGATTCCACAATCGGTACACTCTACCAAGTGTCATATCAACATTTTTTTTAAATTATCTTTATTTATATTAATATACATGAATACTACATAGTTGAGTAAATTATTATCCCCATGAGGAGGGAGGAATTGGTCTATTTTTCATACTCTAGACGAACACATTGGTAGGAAATAACTCCCAAGTATTACTTCCGTTTTCTGTCAGTATATAGAATGTTGTTGTGAGCTATTAACAATGACGTCACTCATGGGGTATCCAATCATTGTTAATGATTCATACAATCCCCATTTTCTCTTTCATATTGTTATAAATACACAACAATCATCTTCTCTCTCAAAAGAAAGTAATATTTGGTCATATACCTATTTCTAACAACAAAATCAACGTATATTTCAATTTCAATAATCACTATCAATAGCATGTTTAGAATTCATTTATAAGAACTATTCACACATGCCTAAATTCAAGGATTGTCTTAAATGATTTTGTTATCTTGGTCAAGCAACAGAGATTCAACACCTATTAATAGCATAGAGGATCTCTCAAATTTGTTTGAAAAGAAAATATTGAAAGGCGGCTTAAATGTAAGAATTACTTGTATCCATTCAATTTTTTGTGGTTGTTATGTATAACTAACAACATTGAACCTATGTGATTCCGGAGCATCCTGCTCTCCATCCAAATCGAATCCCAATGTTTGGATCAAACCTAGAAAGGGTCTTTATTTTTCTGAATGAATGGTTATTTAATGTAATATTGTAAATATGCTTGATTTACATGTGTACTTCTAGATAAGGGATGAGTCATTGGTTCTGAGTTAACTTACTTGATCCATTGTAACTAAACCTGAAGGAAGTATTTGAATCAGGTACCTAGCAGTTAGGGGTGGTTTCGATGAGTCATTAAAGGGTTTCTTATCTTAGCTATATTTGCCATAAAGCAGGAGATTGTTGAGTGTATTGAATATCTAAACCAGAATGGGTTCATGAATCCAATTTTATATATTATGTAATCTGGTGAGGCATAGGGGTGGCCAAATCAAGGAGGAATCAGAAAAATATAGTTGGACGTGTTTGTACTAGACTTAAGAGGATACAAACGCAGGTTATGAGATAATTGTGAGTGTACAGAGTCCTTGTTTTAATTGAAGGAAAGCCTATTTTGTCATATCTTTGTGTAAGTGCAGTTCTTTTTGGGTGTATGATTATATGAATTGAAATTTTGATAAATATTTGTTAAGGATTGATAGATATGTGTATGCATAATGTGGAATTAGGTATTTTGGGAATATAATTGAATCAATGATGTTGTTGACCGATCATTTCTTTGATCAATCAAACATGTATGGGATGACTGTATTGCAAGGTTATTGATTGACCATCGATCATTGTAACGATCGATGGTGATCCAACATCAAACATTGTTTTAAGTTTGTGTAGGTATGGACGGTTGATGAAGAATTTTAGAGAGCGGAGTTGCAAGTGAGTTAAGTCTCCAGATTGGTTGAATTTAACTCAATCTACACATACCAGATCTATGATCAGAGAATGGAGGAAGGAACAATCCAACAGTTGGTATTGGTTGCGTTGAACTAAAGTGCATGGAGATCATCTGGGGAATTTGGATCTGAAATATCAATTTAATCCACCTTACTCCATTTCAAGTCCATGATAGATTTGAGTGGATCCAGATCCAATGGTCAAGAACAATCCCGCTGAGCAAAGGTGTGGGTTAGTTAATGATGAGTTCGTGCAATAGACTTAGAAATTAGTCACCATGATCAATGGAGGAGATCAATTTCAAAGGATATCAACGGCTTCAACCCATCCCACTAGGTGAAGTTGCATGGGATTTAGGAGAGCCCAACGTATCCAAAAGTTTTATGAAATCTAGCTCACCGCTAGTTTGAAATATGATCTCCACTGAGAGTGGGGGAAATATATGGTTGTTTTACCAAATTTATAGGTTTTACTAAATGTAAATCTGAATTAAATCCATGAAGGTGGTTGATATAGGAATTGGGGGTTCCCTCTGACGTCAATTGGTATCATAGCAGAAAAAAATTATGCATGAATATTATCAGAGCAGAAGAAAAAGGATTATGTGTTTATTGAAGGAAATCAAAGCACAGTTATCTCTTGGATCACTCTTGGAATGATGTAATGGCCTTTTTTATTTCAATTATAATTATAATTAACTGTGGAAAAAGATACTAATTTGTGTGTCACTGCAAGTTTTGAAAAACACTTAGATGATGTGTTTATGCAACTAGGTGAAAAAATGAAGATGCTAGAAGAAATGGATGCAATATAACAATTATTGATGTAATATGTATTCCAGGACAATGAATATGGAAAATCACTTGAATTCATTATGAAGTAGAAAAGTCATACTTTGGAACAAAGGAACAAGACTAGAATTAGACCATTGACAGAAGAAGGTGTTCTCTATTGTGAACCACAACATGGAACCATCATTTGGAGCAGATGGTGTAGAAGGGAGACTAGCTGAAAGTCTCATGAACTCTTGGGAGAGTTCAGATCAGCAAAAGAACGTGTTGAGTGAAGAGTCAATGGGAGATGAAAATCCCAATGTTTTTGAAATTAATGAATTGTGTATGTTTGTGTATGTTTGTGAGGTTGTCCCTAAGGTAAAGGAATAAGAAGAAATGTATCCATGTATCCTTGACATGGACCAAAGTGAGAAGTTTGTTTTGGAATTAAAGGATGAGATGACATGGTCTCATGAAGACAACCAAAGGAGAGAACTTACACATTTTGAATGTAAAATTGTGTTGCTGCTGCAACCACCTCCCCATTTTTTTTTCATGTTTTAGGGACCCCCTTTGATTTTTAGTTTCTAAGCTTTCATAGACTACCTTTTCTCTCTAAGGACTCTTTTCATAGCTTAGGTTTTTTCCCAGAAATTGAAAAAACCTTAAAAACTAAGCTGAAAATCAGTTTTTTCACCCACTGCATCATATGAACTCGTCGAGTTGAGCCGATGTAGCGAGAGAACTAATCTTTAACACGCTGATTCTTTTTCTTTTTTCATCTTTTTTGGAAAACTTACGCCATTTTTTCGATTCGTCGGTAAGACTCAAGATCCAGAGCTGATGTTATCGGTGAGGATTTCCAAGTTTGTGTCGATGTCTTGTTGATAGAATCCCTATGATGCATTGGATCATATTGTCAAAAATTCTGGACGACATCAGAAGGAGTTGCGTTTATTTATCCACCAGCCTGTTCCAGAAAATTTCCATAAGTTTTCTGACATGCTGCTTCGGAATTTTTTGTCGATCGCATCGACAAGAATTGTTTGTTTGAGTTGATGCTATTGGGTGTGCCCATTTTTGGTAGCTAGTGTTTTTTCTGAAGGATCAGTCAATTCCATTGTGGGTGAACAAAGTACGTCGCCAGCAATGGGATTCTAAGTTCTTGTTGATGTCTTATCATTGGTAAGAAGGTCTAAGGCTATCCGATGAGCATTGGATCCGCTCCAAGATTCCACCCGACGCCGTTGGTTATGCTTGTGGTCTATTTCCAATTTGAGGTCTTTCCGATGAAGTCTATGACTTTGGCACCACCATCATTTTCACTCATGGGTCTATTGATTGCTTGTCTTATTCCTTTATTATGGATCACAACTTTTCCTATTTAAGTCACCGAGGGTTTTTGTTATAGTTATCATTGTTTTTTGTTTGAGCGCTCACCCTCATTATTGTGCAGAGCTATCAACCATCGTGCGGATTTCACCAGTTGTGCAAGATTTGCACTCACCAACAGTTGAGTTCTCTTTTGCTAGGTAGGATTTGAATCCTTTCCTAGTCATTTATTTTACTCTTTTTGTGGGAAAATCTTGGTTGGTCTTATGGGATTAGGTTTTTGTGTCCTTATTAGTTATATGTATCCCAAGACCTTAGGAAAAATTTCCTTTGATTTTAGGTTTCGAAGACCTTTCCTCTCCCATGCACTGAGCCCTTGGTTGCTCCACTCTTTGTTAGCAGGGCCATTGGTTTTCCCCTTACCTGCCGCGCGCTAATCATCCTCTCTACTCTTTCCATGATGGTTGTTATGTCAGTTTTGTTCAGTAGCAGGGCCGTGGCCGGACGAGCCTTTCTCCATTTGCACCACTTCGTGTATTTTCATCAAAGCATGAGCAAAGGGGGTATCACCATTGGATGGGGTAGTTTTGGGAAGATTCTTTACCCGTAGCTCTTTTTAGATTCTCTTGTTTCTTGAATTTTTTTAAGCCACAGAGGGGTTTCTGTTTGTTTCCATAATAAAATATTTTGTGTTGTGAGTGGGAAAGCTTTCCCAGTCACATGATGGGTAGGGTATCATTAGCATAATCTAGGGGTATTTTTTTCGAAACCTAGTACATGAGAGGTTCACTTCTTGGGTTAATTCGGTAGTAGCCATGTTTCATTTTGGTGTTCTAGGGTAGCCAGAGGTTGTTTCCCTAGTGCCACAAATATTGTTGGGATGTTTCAGAATGAATTATTAAAGACTTTGATGAAATATAAAATCATGTTGTTTTTCTTTCACTCAATCTTAGATATAATTGTTATGTTCAGTATCTATTTATCATTCAATCAGATTAGGAGATTGAAATATATCTAAGACATGTTTGATTGGTTTTGAAGCCTCATCTTTTATATAGCACCATGAAAAAAAAGGGTAAGAAAAAGGCCTAGGATATGAGGGATGATCAAGAGATAGAAATAGTACCGAAGTTGGAAATTATCTATGAAGACACTGAATCTTTCACTGGAGTTGAGCAAAAATTCAGATGGGGTCGAATCTATAAGATGATCAAGGACCAAGATGCCCCGGATGTGGGTTTAGAAGACATACCAATATATGCAAATATAATGAAGTCTTCTATGATGAAACTGTCTACACATCCCGAATTATTCCCATGTGTCGAGGTAATCGGCTAGATTCTTCCAAGGGAATATATAACTAGGATGATTATGTTAAACATTAATGGACAAGGTTTTGCTGCATACAACCTTGCATATGTAACTCGAGCATGTAAGCTACCTACACATCAGATCTATATCACAGAAACATGGATAAATGAGCTAGACTTAGATGTTTTCAATTATGTAAGGAGAATGATGGTTCCTAGGAAGCAGTTCTGCATGAAGCCTTCAGGAGAATCTGAAACCGCCAACTTACGTACCCCATATCGACTTCTAGCTTTCATTTTAAACCATATTTTTGGCTAGGATAATGGAAGGGTTTATAAGATAAGTTTGGTGCCATTGAATTATTTTGTAGCTACAAAGGCTACCATCTTTAACTGGGTCGACATCTTAGCAAACAATCTGTCTTCATGCATAAGTGCAACATGTGGGAGTTTGAGGCAGAGGAAGTCAGAGTTTTATATGAGCTCTTTCCTAATTGATTGTATTTTTTGCACCCACCAGTTCCCAGTACTAAATTGCAAAAGGATATAAGACAAAGACCCTTGTATATTCTACATATCATATCTTTTGGGCACACAAATACTATAGTTTCTACAAGAGCATGTGTAAGGATTTCTTAATGCCTCTTTAGAAGCTAATATTCCTCACATACTACAATTGCATGTCTGAAAGAGAATTGAAGATGGTGAGAGAGAATTGGCATTATTACCTCTCAGAAGAAGGTTTGTACTTAAGAATGTTTGGAGGATCTAAAGCCCCTTCTTTGCTACCGAAGTATGCCACAAATATGTTATTCATAAAGAAGTGGTGAGAAATCTCTACATAGATGGGATTGGTAATTTCTTATTTGTTATGAAAAAGGCTGTATATCCACCACTGCCTTTCTACATAGGTATTTATAAGTTTACTAAGGTAAAAGGTGCGCCATAGTTTGTGAAAAAATTAGAAAACTTTCATTTTGGAAAAAATGTTTTCACAGAAATGATTCAGAGGAGAAAATTTCAAAGTATTGTGTGTCAATGGGAGTGAACTTTGAATACAAAAATGACTGGAATAAATATGAAGAGATATACCACAACGCATGCAACATGGTCGCCTTAAGTAGAAGATTCAAGAAGAAAATAACAATTGTGGGAGGAAATGGAAGGAGTAGTGGTAATGTTGAACATCAAAACAGAGAAGAAGAAGCTACAATGAAAAGGGGAGAGGAAGCATGCATATTGTTACAAGAAGCAAAGAAATGATTACAAGAGGAAGCACAGTGGAAAAAGGAAGAAGAACAATAGAGGCAGAGGGAGGAGAGTGAAAGAATACAAAAGGAAGCGGTTGATCGAGTAAGAGAAGAAGCAGAAAAAGTAGCTGAAGAAATTAAGAGAAATGAGCAGGAAGACTGAGACCAGGACGATCAAGAGAAGGAACAAGGCCATAATAGTCCAGTGGATTATTTTGTCCCATCAAGTACCATGGCGATAGGAAATACAGCTCCCTTGGTAGAGATTGAATTAATACCTTTCATTCCATCCTGTGAATAGGCAGTAGCCAACCTCGATACAATTTTCTTTGATAAAAACAAGAAGATGATTGTGATTAGATAAGAGAAAAGGTTGGAAATAGGTTATCATCCTGTATAAATCATGGTAACATAAAAGATAGTTTTAAAGGGGAGGAATAAAGTCCCTAAACTCCTTGCGATGGGAGGTGTGGCAGCAGCTCTAGCCAATGTAGATAATGTCGAAAAATTGGTTGAGGATGTTGATAAGTATAAGGATAATATGTCCCAAATGAAGGAAACTCTAAGAAAAGATAGAGGAGAGGGACAAAGTACAAAATGAAAGAACGATGATATTCTCATAGAATTGGAGAAACTCAAAGAAGCATATAAAATTTTGGAATCAGACAAAGATGTCGTAGTATTGTCAGCTACCATCACTCAAAGACAGAAAAAGGATCTTGAAAACAAGGTTTCAGAGCTAGAGAACCATAGAGACACAACTAACAAAAGATTTGAAGAACAAGAAATGAAGAACAATTTTCTAGATAAGCAACTCAAGGTGGCAAACAAAAAAAACATGATATTTCTTGTTTCTGTAATCAAGCATTTTTGTTGAAAAAGGAAATAAATAAGATTCAATTGAAATTTCTAGGAGAAATATATAGAATTAAACATATATAGACTATATTAAAGGAGATAGCACACATCTCATCATAGTTCAGGAAGAGGTGATCAGAAGTGGCGAAACTTGTGTAGAGCCAAATGACTTGGATCAGAGCCAATTCAACCTTTTCGATGAACATGCCTCAGAATACTGTAGGAGGTCTAAAGATGGAATCGACAATATTCAATTTCGGTAGAAAATCAGCAAGTAAGGTTGAACACATCCATTGATAAAAATTTTGAAAAGTGTAATGAGTTCTACAAAAGAATGTGTTCAACTCACAATAAATGCCAAGTTTCAGTAGACACTCAATTTCAGGATTTTCCATCCAGAGATCAACATTTAAAGAACTTTTAGGACAGGTTGTAGATAGGGGAAGAAATAATAGCTAAGATTGAAAGCATCTGTGAAGAATCCAATGGAGTATGGATTGTACAAGACTCAGTTCACAAGCATATCTTTGAGGAGTTGCTAATTCAGAAATCACCAAAAGTAAGGGAGATATAATCCCATTTGTCCAAACATGAAATAATTGCACGTTTGTTGGAGCTAGTTGACTATCGAGTTATTAGTGAACATGGTCAAGCATGGGATGCTTTTATTAAGAAACCAATTGGGCCCACATAGAATTTTTTGTTTTATGTCCACATGGCAGCTTTATGTAATATTTTGTTTTTATTCCATTTTTCTTAGTGAGCACACTAGAGCACACAGAATTTGTAAACGGAGAGTTAGAGAAGCCCAAGGGGCTAGGGTAAATTAAAGGTCGTGTGTAATTTGTATAAGTAGGGGTATAATAGAATATAAAGGGGACTTTTTCTAGCTATCATATGCTGAAACGTTTTGTAAGGACAACTACTTCTTTTTATAATAAAGAGAACTGAATTTTTCACTGGAGGAAGGACTGTATGAGATTGATCAAGATGGTAGTGTGGATCGCTGAATGAGGAATTATTTCTATTTTGGCATGTTGTACAATTTGTGAGATCATTTTATACTCGCTGAACTATTTATGTGTTTATGAATGATTTCATTTTATGTTGTGAATCTTATGTAATAAATGAGTAATGAATGTTTTAACTTCACAGAGATATCTTTGTGTTATTTTTCTGCTGTATCTATGTAGTAAGAATTTAACAGTTAACTGTAGAATCCTATGTGCAAACAAGGTAGTACATTACTCATTCTAAAATATATTTTTCTCCCTTGGGATAGATTAGATTAGACTAGTTGTTTTTTTATTTCTGTGATTGAGGGACAATTGATTCATTTAAGGCAAGCGGTAAGAGCCTACACAACTCATTATGCGACTAACCACTTGGGAGGTGCTTGTTCTAGAAATCACCTGCATTTAGTTTAGGCACTTGCGTATCATTCATAAAACATAAAATTACATAAACGGTGGACCAAGCCTTAACTGGTAAAATATATTTAAACATTCCTTTAATTCTATGGTAACCGGGCCATTAACTGGACAGATTCCCTATTCCAAACGATAAACGATCTAATTGGGAACGGTTATTGTGGAGAATACCTACTATCAGTAGCTGGGACTTTCTAGAATTAAACAGTTTTGGCGCTAGAAGGAGGGCCACCAGTGCATGTATGGGAGAGGAAATCCATTTACTCGAAACTATTCCACTGGTAATAACTCTGAAAATAGTTTTTCTGAAGAACGAGTAAACCCGGAAGTAGAAAGTATAGAGCACCTTTACCATGTTCCTTTGGAGGTAGTTGATCACTTCAGGAGACACACAAGCTCCTATGTGAAGAATCTTGGCGGATTGCAGACAATCCCTAAATTACCAAGAAGGCGAGATCCTAGAAGGGCACCCACTTACACATAAGATTCAATTTTGGTGGAAAATTTGGAAGAATTAATGAATTTGTCCATACAAGAGATTGTTCAACGACTTGATCATTTGGGACTAGATTCCCTATTTTGTTCACCTTTTCAGTCACATGTTAACTCTCTACCACAGTATCCTTGTAGAATCATGGCTGGAAATGTACCCATGAATGCAAATCAAGCTAATCCACCACCATCTTGGAGAGCCAGAACTTCATTCAACCTGGATGCTCCTTTGCATGCTTTTCCTCAGAATGCTGATAAATCATTTCCTAAGTTTCATTCGGGAGAAGGAATTTTTGTGGATGATCACTTGCATAGTTTTTTCTTGGCTCTAGATATTTTAGCGATATATCATGAAGATGTAGCATGTATACTATTTCCACATACTTTCAAATCTAAAGAATCAGCCTGATATTTTGGTTTACCAGCAAGTTCTATAACGAATTGGGATACTTTTGAAAGATTGTTTAGAGGAAAGTTTGGTAGCCAAAGAACCACTTCTGCTCTCATGAAATAATTGCTTGCTTTAAGGATGGAAAAGAAAGAGAAAGTGCAAGATTTTAGTCAAAGGTTTGATACCCATTTAAATAATTTCAGTGCTGCCATAAAACCTGCTCAAGAAACTTTAATGGAATATTATACTTCATCACTTTTCCCTGACATAGCAATGTTTTTTAAGAGTTCAGTAAGTCCTTCTTTGGTAGAAACTTATGAATAATACAAGAAAGCAGAGGCTGAACTTTAAAGTATAAACAAACACACTATAGATTCAGATACAAGGACTTTTAGCGGTAAGAAACCTTTGCTGCTTACTAGACCCAAAGAGGAACGTTGAAGTGAATTATAAAATGTCGTTAAAATGTTACAAAATATATCAAACAATATTGTTGATTTAGAAAAGGATAAAGAATACAGTTCATCCAGAAAATAGTTCAAACCATTATTCAAGAAAAGAGATGAAGGCGGTCCATGCCAACCACTTACGCACATTTCTTCTTTTTTGAATTTCACTGAAGTTGGAATGGACAATTTTTTCACTTTTCATCAAGAAACCCATTCTGAGAAAAGTTGTCCACAATGGATAAATTCGATGACTCTGGTGATGAACCAAATTTTAGATGCTCAAACAAACGAGCCCGAGGTAAAAGAAGAAAGGGAACATGAACCAAAGGAACCACCTGAAACAACAATGGTATTGTGGGACTGTGCACCTATGTCGGGGTTAGAAAAAGAAGAGCCTAATTAGGAATTCAACTTTCAACAGTGAATGTCACAACAAGAAGTAAAGGACCTATAATGGATGAAATTTTATTAGTGCCCAAGATTAAGAAGATTTAGGAAAGTATGAAGAAAATCAACAGTAATACTGAAACCCCACCTATACCTGATTTAGTCATAACCAGGAAAAAAGCTCCCATTGTCAGTAAGCCTGTGAAGGTTGGGGAAAGTAAAATGGAGAGTAACAAGAAACGTTCTGCAGAAGGTGATATAGGATATGACATAATAGAATATATGAATAAAACAAAGGCAAATATTTCTTTATTTGAAATGTGTAACTTACCTCAACAAAGAAATAATCTCTTGGAAGCCTTTGATTCATAAACCAATAAATCCCAAGATGATGTTCAATCAAAAGAAGAGATCACTGAAGCTAGCATTGGGGGGGACTCTAAATCCCAAACATTACCATTTCTACTTTCTTTTGAGATTTTCAATCACAATGTACACAATTGTTTGGTAGATTCTGGAGAATCCTCTAATGTTATGCCTCTTTTAGTTTGTAGAAAGATAAATGTTCAACAAACACCTTCTTCATGTAAAATCATAAATTTGGATAGAACAATACTTAAAGTGGTAGGAGAAATGAAGAATGTGCTGATACGATTCTCTGCGGACAAAAGGGTTTTCCAATTTATAGACATCATGGTAGTGGATATACCATAAGCATATGGATTGATCTTGAGTAGGGACTGGTCTATGAAACTAGAAGGATACTTTGCAAATGACTGGTCACACTTATGGTTTCCCTACAAGAACTATCATAATCATATCAAAGTGATGAGGGAACCATGCATGAAGCATTATGTGACGCAACTGGAAGGGAAAAATGAGCCTGTAAATTTGTCACATTCAGTTTTGGGTAAGTATTTCATAGAGCTTGGACCTAAGAACTATCAAGTGGAAGGAGCCAGTCATGAATCAGATGTAAAGTCTGAGCTCCTTCAGTTTTCACGGGCTGGCAATATTGATTGTAACATAGTTAGTTTAGTTTCTAATTTAGAGAATAACACTAGTTCTGTAGAATTAGAAGATAAATTTTGGTTGTTATATTTTGATGGTTCTAAAAATTAGGAAGGATCAGGAGTCGGTTGTATCATGATTGATCTAAAAAAAATAATCATTTTATTTCTTATAGATTAGAGTTTGAATATAATAACAACACTGCAGAATACGAAGCTTTAATCCAGGGCTTAAATAAGGCTATTGAATTCAAAGAAGAAATCTAAAGGTTTTTGGTGATTATGAAATAATTGTCAAACAAGTTCGAAATATAATTCATTTCCTGTCACCACATTTAAAAAGATACCAAAATGAAGTTTGGGAACTTATAACAAATTTTAATGCATTCAATATCATTTCGATTCCTAGATTGAAAAATACAACTGTTGATTTGTTAGCTACTTCTGCTGCAATACTAGTGCCTACTAATAATAGATGTTCAATCGAATTGATTTTCAGGCCAGCTGTACCAGACAATATCACCAATTTGAGGGAATTCGATGATGATCCAAAAATCTTGGAGTTCTTAACAAATGATGAGAATTTCAAAGACTCCATGATTGATGACGAAGAAGATCAAGCCAATCTCCAAAGTGGTAACTTCATAGCTAAAGGGGTTAGAACATTGGAGGGAATGTTTGATTTGAATAACAAGTTCAAGAAGCCATCCAATGTCAAAACACACAATTCATCTATGCAATATGAGTTGGTTAATCTTGGGACAGAAGCTGAACCCAAATATGTGAACTTGGGAAAATGTTGCTCACCGAGTGAGAGAAGCAAATTCATCGGTTTATTTCAGCAATATAAAGATTTTTTTGCTTGGACATATGGTGATTTGAATACTTATGATACATTCATCATACAACATGTTATCCCTATTAAAGTGGGATTTAAACCATTTCAGAACCCACTATGGAAGATGCATCCCAAGCTGGAACCCCTAATTCAAAGTGAAGTAAAAAAGTTACTTAATGCGAAGACTATTTTCAGAGTTAGATACTCAAAGTGGGTGGTGAATTTGGTACCATTAAGGACAAAGTCTGGTGAAATAAGACTATGTGTATATTTCAAAAATTTGAATCATTCCTCAGACAAGGATAATTATCCAGTCTTGCCAATGGAGCAAATATTACAGATGGTTTCAGGCTCCGAATTGTTCTCCTTATTGGATGGGTTTTCAGGTTACAACCAAGTCTTGGTAGTAGAACAAGATAAGCTAAAGACCACATTTCCAAGAATGCCTTTTGTTTACAGAAAAATTCCTTTTCGTCTCATTAATGCTAGAGAAACCTTCCAAAGGGCGATGGATATAGATTTACGCATTTTGATTGGCCACACCATGGTAGTTTACCTGGATGATGTAACAATTTTTTCCAAGAAGAGAGAAGAGCATATGTTTCATCTAAAACAATTTTTTGATGAAATCACCCGCATGACGAAGCTTTGAAGTGGGATATTTGGTTCTAAAGTGGAATCACCCACATGATGAAAAGGGAAAGCATACTATGTTTCAACATCTATGGATTGGCCCGTTTCCGATTATAGAGAAAGTAGGCCCCTCAACGTACAAGCTACAAGATTTACAAGGGTGGGAAGACAATATTCATGTCAATGGTCTGATTCTCAAATTTTATTTCACTTAGTGTTGTAGGAACTCTTCTGTACATAAATAATTTTTGCTTTCATTTGATTTCCTTTTAGTTATTTTTTTTTCTTGATACTGGTTATTTTCTTTGCTTTATTTTAGTTTTATTTCAAATAATCCAGCTCAGCTTTTCGCGCTTGGGGGATATTGGAATGTGAACAAACTTCCAATATTTTAAACCAAAGAACTACTCATTCATATTTATCTATGTCAAATTTTATCATGAAAAGATTATTTAATTTGATAGACTATTAACAGGAAGTTATTTTTTGGAGAACACATTGAAGCCCTATTTTAAAACCCTGTTAAATAACCAAGGTAGGAGAAGTATTGAATACTATTTTGGGGCTCCATCCACTTCACATTAATATATGTCCTATGAATCTTGCAACAGAAGACCCACGGAAAGGAAATAGAGAATGGGCAGGTGTATGGTATTTAAAATGATCCCATGCCAAAAATGAAATCCAAAAGGCTATATATATATCAAAGGAGCCAAACTTCCAGAAAAGATATATATAAAAAAGATATACTGAAAAAAATAAGTAAAATGATTGGATTTCTCAGAGATTCTTCTCTATCCGTGAGATGAAACAAAATATCACTCACACAAAAGGACACTATTGATGGAAGAACCTAAATCAAATATAAAATATGGAAGAAGAAATATTGAAAGACTCAAAAGACAAAAGTCTTAAGCATCAAATGAATGAAAAAAGTGCATGGGAATGAGGAACAAACAAACACATCTGTCGAAACACTATCACGATCCTGTGGTGTCTCAGCCAAAATCAACCAAATGCAGAGGTAAACGAATCTCACACTTTGGCCCTAAAAGAGTTATCAAGACTTTGAAAACCTGGTTACCATACCCAAGGGACTAAAATCAATGACATGTTTTGAATCTTACATTCTTGGAAGAGGTCTAGATTTTTAAATGAGTTTAAAAAAAAAATGGAACAAGTTGGTCTAAAAATTGTCATAAAGCAGTTTTTTGTTTGAATGATAGTTTTCCCATAGATCTATGTTCCCTAGCTATTCTCCAATTGTTGCTGCTGCAACCACCTCCCTAAAAAAATTTAATGTTTTAGGTCCCCCATTTGATTTTTAGTTTCTAAGCCTTCATAGACTATCTTTTCTCTCTAAGGACCCTTTTTCATAACTTAGTTTTTTTCCCACAAATTGAAAAAACCTTAAAATTAAGCTGAAACTCAATTTTTAACCCATTGCATCGAAAGAACTCATCACGTTGAGCCGATGTAGCAAGAGAACTAATATTTAACCTACCAATTCTTTGCCCCTTTTCATCTTTTCCGGAAAACTTACGTGAGTTTGTTGATTCATCAGTAAGACTAAGGCCCTGGAGCCGATGTTATTGGTGAGGATTTCTGAGTTAGTATCGATGTCTTGTTGATAGAACTCCTTTGATGCATCGGGTCATCTTGTCAAAAATTTCTGACGGCATCGGAAGGATTTTCATTTCCTTATCCACCAACCCGTTCCGAAAACTTTCCATATGTTTTCCAACATGCCGCTTCAGAATTTTTTGTTGATTGCATCGGTAAGACTCATTTGTTTGAGACAAGGCTATCAGGTGTGCCCATTTTTTGTAACGGGTGTTTTTTCCGAAGGATCAGTCGATTTCATTTGCGAGTGAACAAATTCTGTCATTGCTGATGGGATTCTTAGTTCTTGTCGATGTCTTATCATCGGTAAGAAGGTCTTAGGCTATCCGATCAGCATTGGATCTGCTCCAATATTCCACCCGACGCCATCGCCTACGATTGTGGTTTATTGTTGATTTGAGGTCCTGTCGATGAAGCCTATGACTTTGGTGCCAATAACATTTTTGCTCATGGGTCTATTAATTACCCAACTTATGCCTTTATTACAGATCACAACTTTTCCTATTTAAGTCGCTGAGGGTTTGTGTTACGATTATCGTTGTTTTCTATTTTGAGCACTCGTCCTCATCATTGTGTAGAGCTATCAACCATCGTGTATAATTCTCTAGCTACGTGAGAGTTTCACTCATCAATAGTTTATTTTGCTTTCGCGAGGTAGGATTCAAATCCTTTCCTAGTCATTTCTTTTACGTTTTTTTTTGGAAAAGTGTGGCTCATCTTACATGATTATGTTTTCTTGTCCTTGGTAGTTATATGTATCCCAAGACCATAGGAAATTTTTCCCTTGAGTTTAGGTTTTGAATACCTTTCCTCGCCCACGCACTGAGCCCCTACTTGTTCCACTCTTTGATATCAGGTCCCTAGGTTTTCCCCTTACCTAGCCTGTGCCATTCATCCTCTCTGCTCTCGCCATGAGGGCTGTTATGTCAGTTTGTTTTAATAGCATGGTTGTGGCTAGACGGGCATTTGACCATTTTCACCACTCCCTATTCTTTTCATCAAAGCGTGAGTAGAGGGGGTATCACCATTTCTCGAGGTAGGTTTGGGAATATTCTTGGCCCGGATCTCTTTTTAGATCTGCCCATTTCTTGAGGTTTTTTAAGCCACATAAGGGTTTTCGTTTGTTTCCATAGGAAAATACTTGGTGTTCTAAGTTTGAAAGGTTATTCAGTAGCAATATCAGTAGGGTCATTAGAGGAAATTTCAACTCAAAATTGGCCTCCTAAGAAAAATAATATTTATTAATTTTGGAGGAAGAAAAGAAAAAAACTACTTTTTTTGTTCGTATTTTTGACACATCTCCCTATGAGTTTAATAAAATTTCACGTGGGAGAGCTCGTTGGATGCAAAATTAAATTCCACATCCAACTGGTACCCACTCAACATACTTTTGATGGACCCTGCTACCCAAAAAACAAGAAATACCTAAAAAATGCGATGATGATGCCATCATCACATTTTGTTTCTGGGTATTTCTTGTTTTTGGGGTAGCAGGGTCCGTCAAAAGTATGTTGAATGGGGAATCATTGAATGAAAAATTTAATTTCACATCCAACAAGCTCTCTCGATCAAAATTTGAGTAAAAACACAGGGAGATATGTCGAAAATACGAACAAAAAAGTAGTTTTTTTTATGATACCTATCCCCAAATATATATTGAAAATTTGTTTAAGACCTATGTGGTATTTAAAATTTAAAACAATTTCACTGGCTAACACATGAAGACATGGAATTTGAATTATGGTTAAAAGGCCCATTTTGAGTTGAAATTTCCTCCAATGATCACTAGCAGAAGCCACGGGTATTTTTTTCGAAACCTAGTACATGAGAGGATCTCCTTTTCGGCTTAATTCAACAGTAGCCATGTTTCATTTTGGGGTTCTAGGGTAGCAAGAGGTTGTTTTCGTGGTGTCACAAATATTGTTGGGATGTTTCAGAATGAGTTGGTAAAGACTTTGATTAAATATAACCTCATGATGTTTTCTTTTTCGCTCAATCTCATATATAATTTTTATGTTCAGTATTTATTTATCATGCATGCAGATTAGGAGATTGTAGATATAATACATGTTTGATTGGTTTTGCAGCCTAATATTTTATATAGTACCATGGCATAAAATGGTAAGAAAAATTCCTAGGCTACGGGGGATGATCCAGAGATAGAAATAGTACTTAAGATGGAAATTATGTATGAAGACACTAAATCTTTCACTGAAGTCGATCCAAAATTCAGATGGGGTCAAATCTATCAGATGGTCAAGGAATAGGCTATCCCACATGCAGGTTTAGAATACATACCAATATATGCAAATATAATGAAGTCCTCTATCATGTAAAGGTCTACACATCTTGAACTCTTCCCATGTGCCGAGGTAATCATCTAGATTCTTTTAAGGGTAGATATAACTAGGATGATTATGCCAAACATTTATGGATAAGGTTTTGCTGCATACAACCCGACATATGTAGCTCAAGCATGTAATCTACCTACACCTCAAATCTATATGACATAAAAGTGGATGAAGTATCTATACTTAGATGTTTTTTATTGTAAGTTGAATGATGGTTCCTGGGAAGTAGTTTCGCACAAATTGTTTAGGATAATATGAAACCCCCAACTTATGTACCCGATACTAGCTTCTAGATTTGATGTTAAACCAGATTTTCATCTAGGATAATGGTAGGATTTATAAGATAAGTTAGGTACCATTGATTTATTTTGTAGCTACAAAGGGTACCATATTTAAGTGGGCCAACATCATAGAAATCAATATGTCTTCATGCATAAGTGCAACACTTGGGGGTTTGATGCAAAGGAAGTCAAAGTTTTATATGAGCTCTTTCCTAATTGATTGCATTTTGTGCACCCACTAGTTCCCAACACTAAATGCAAATGGGATTAGACCAAGACCCCTGTATATTTTTCATATCAAATATTTTGGGTGCAGAAATACTATATTTTCTACAAGACCATATGTGAGGATTTTTTAATTCTGCTTTATAAGCTAATCTTCCTCATAGAATGCAATTGCATGTCTAAAAGAGAATTGGAGATGGTGAGATAGAATGGGCATTATGACCTCTCAGAAGAAGTCTGTAAAGAATATTTGGAGGATATAAAGCCCCTTCTTTGCTACTGAAGTATGCCACTGACTATGTTATTCATAAAGAACTGGTGACACATCTCTACATATATGGGATCGGTAATTTCTTATTTTATATGAAAAAGGGTATATCCACCACTACCTTTCTACATAGGTAGTTATAAGTTTACTAAGGTAAAAGGTGTGCCAGAGTTTGTGAACTAATTAGAAAACTTTCATTTTGGAGTAAAAAGTGTTCAGATAAATGACTCAGAGGACAAAATTTCAAAGTATTGCACGTCAATGGGAGTTAAATTTGAATACACAAATTACTGGGATAAAGATGAAGAGATATACCGCAGCGCATGCAACATCGTAGCCTTAAGTAGAAGATTCAAGAAGAAAATAACTACTGTGGGAGGAAAAGGAAGCAGTAGTGATACTGCTGAATGACAAAAGCAAGAAGAATAATCTGCAAGGAAAAGGGAAGAGGAAGCCTGCAGATTGTTATAGGAATAAGAGTAGTGATTAGAAAAGGAAGCACAGTGGAAAAAGGAAGAAGAAGAAAAAAAGCAGAGGGAGGAGAGTGAAAGAATACAAAAGGAAGCAGTTGATTAAGTAAGAGAAGAAGCAAAAAAAACAGCCGAAGAACTTAAGAGAAAGGAGTAGGAATACCGAGACCAGGAGGATAAAGAGTAGGACGAAGGCCATAATAGTCTAGTAGATTCTTTTTTCTCTTCAAGTAGCACAAGGACATGAAATCCAACTCCCTCGGTAGAGATTGAATTAATACCTTCCATTCCATCCCTTTAATAGGAGGTAGCCAACCTCGATACAATTTTATTTCATAAAAACAAGAGGAGGATTGTGATGAGATCAAAGAAAAGGTTGGAAACATGTGATCGTCCTGTAGAAATCATGGTAACAGAAAAGACAGTTTTAGAGGGGATGAACAAAGGCCCTAAAACCCTTGCAATGGTAGGTGTAGCAGCAACTCTATCCAATGTAGATAATGTCAAAAAATTAGTTATGGATGTTGATCAGTATAAGGAGAATATGTCCCAAATGAAGGAAACTCTAAGAAAAGAAAGAGGAGAGAGAAAAAGTCTAAAAAGGAAGCACGATGATATTCTCACAGAATTGGAGAAACTCAAAGAAGCATATAAAATTTTGGAATCAGACAAGTATTCCTTAGTATTGTCAGCTACCATCATTGAAAGAGAGAAAAATAATCTTGAAAACAAGGTTTCAGAGCTACAGCACTGGAGAGCCACAACTGAAAAAAGAGTTGAAGAACTAGAAATGTAGAATAGTTTGCTAAATAATCAACTCAAGGTGGAAAATGAAAAACATCTTTATATTTCTCATTTCTGTAATCAACCGTTTTAGATACAATAGGAAATAAATCAGATTCAATTGAAATTGGTAGGAGAAATGTATAGAATTAAATAGATAGAGTCTAAAGGATATAACACACAGCTCATCGGAGTTTAGGAAGATGTTATTAGAAGTGGCAGAACTTGTGTAGAGAAAAATGATCTTGATCAGAGCCAATTCGACCTTTCCAACAAACATGCCTCGGAAGATTGGAGGAGATGTAAAGATGGAATCTACAATATTGAATTTCTGTAGCAAATCAGCAGTAAGGTTGAACAAATCCATTGATAAAAATTTGGAAAAGTGTAATGAGTTCTACAAAAGAATGTGTTCTACTCACAATAAATGCCATTTTTTAATAGACACTCAAGTTCAATATTTCCCAGCTAGATATCAGCATTTAAAGAACCTTCAAGATAGGCTGCAGACAGGGGAAGAAAGCATATCTAACATTGAAATCATCAGTGAAGAATCCATTGGATTCTGGATTGTACAAGCCTCATTTCACAAGCATCTCTTTGAGGAGTTTCTGATCAGAACTCACCAAAAGTAAGGGAGATAGAATCCTAGTTGTCCAAACATGAAATAGTTGCACGTGTGCTGGAGCTAGTTGACTATCTAGTCATTAGTGAAGAGGCTCAAGCATGAGGTGTTTTTATTAAGAAACCAACTGGCCCCACATAGGGATTTGTTTTATCTCCACATGAAAGCTTTATGTAATATTTTTTTATATCATTTTTCTCATTGAGCACACTAGAAAACAAAGAGTTAGGGAAGCCCAAGGGGATAGGGTAATTGAAATTTCATGTGTAATTTGTATAAGTAGGGGTATAATAGAATAGAAAGGGGGCCTTTTCTAGCTCTTAAATGCTGAAACGTTTTGTAGGGAAAACTACTTCTTTTTATAATAAAGAGAACTGAATTTTCGCTGGAAGAAGGACTGTATGAGATTCAAGATGGTTGTGTGGATTGCTGAATGAATAATTCTTTATGTTTTGGCATGTTGTACAATTTGGGAGATCGTTCTAAACTTGTTGAACTATTTCTATGTTTATGAATGATTTCATTTTCTGTTATGAATATTATGCATTAAATGAGTAATGAATGTTTTAACTTCACATAGCTATATTTGTGTTATTTTTGTGCTGTATTTATGTAGTAAGAATTTCATAGCTACCCATAGAATCCTATGTGAAAACAAGACAGTACATTACTCATTCTAATATAAAGTTTTATCCCTGGGGATGGATTACAAAAGATTAGATTAGACTAGTCATTCTTTGCTTTGGGTTATTGAGGGACAATTGATTCATGTAAGGTGAGAGGTTAGACCCTGCATAGCTCACTATGTAGCTAACCACTTGGGAGGTTCTTGTTCTGGAAATCACTTGTATTTAGTTTAGGCACTTGCATATCATCCATAAAACATGAAAATTACATAAATGGTGGACTGGGCCACAACTGGTAAAATAGATTTAAACATTCCTTTAATTCTATAGTAGTCGGGTCGCTAACTGGATGGATTCCCCATTCCAAATGATAAATGATCTATTTGGGAACAGTTATGTTAGATTTTTAGCATTAATCTAGCATTATATTAGGATCTTTTAACTGAGAGAATAACAAGAACAACAATCAAACACAAGAGACAATGAACACAATTTTTTTCCTCGGGGAAACCATAAATGTAAAAAACCCCGCAACTTCCTTAGAGATAGAATCAACACCAAAAGTAAAACAAAAAATAGTAAGATGATCTCCTGACAACATCAACCTCTTTCTTTCTAGCCCCAACAACTTCTTCTCCCTCAACTATGTGCTACAACTGAGTGTGAGTGAGTGTGTAATAAATAGAGAGGCTCTCTCTCTATTTATACTAATTCCCGACATGACAATAACTCACTAGGGCTGACTTCACTAGGTGATTCTAACAACCCTAGGGCCCCGGAACTATGGGGACTTTAAACCTTGAACAATAGGAGGGTTACCCACATTGATTTGACATGAATTTTTTATATTATAGAAACTCCCAATCAGAACATCGGGGCTTGACATGACTCAATTACATTACAAACACTTCCCAAAATAAACATTGGGGTACAATACATAAGAAATACAAGTGAATACATTCTGAAGTTACAATTACATCAACACTCCCTCTTGACTAGGAAGGTATTCTCTTGACACAATTGATCAGCACAAGTCTTCTTCTCTATATCATCTGGATCATCATCGAGTTCTCATCATCTTCAAGTCATCTTCATCTGGATCTGGATCATCACTCGATCTGGATCATCATCATTGGATCTAGATCATCACTCGATCTGGATCATCATCACTGGATCTAGATCATCACTCGATCTGGATCATCTCTGGTTCTGGAACATCTCTGCTGGATCATCATCACAGGTGTTATCTCTTGATTCTTCTTGTCATAGTAATTTCTACAGAGCCAACCCTTTTTCATGCTAGTTGTAGGCCTAGCCTCCATGTAGGTATTTTCCAGCACTTATATCTAACACTAAGTCAGAATGGCCCACCCAACACTTATATCTGATCATGCAGGAACCAATCCTATAATCATATCAGAAAGGCACGCCCAACACTCACATATGACCATGTGGGAACACATCCCACAACCCTATCAAAAAGGCCCAGCACTCACATTTAACAACCAATGTCAGAAAGGTTGAGCACTTACATTCAACCAATCCTCCATGTCGAAAGGGCTCTACACTTACATCTGACAACCAATGTCAGAAAGGCTCAGCACTTACATTCGACCATGCGAGGAACCAATCCTCCTTGCCGAAAGGGCTCTGCACTTACATCTGATCATTGTAGGAACCAATCCTACAATTGCCTCAAAATAGCTCTGTACTCACATCTGATCTTTCCTGGTAACTGAGCAGGTGCCTCCATTCTAAGAATGGCATTCAGCGCTTATATCTGATCATGTAGGAACCAATCCTACAGTCACATCAGAATGGCTCAGCACTCATATCTGACATGTGAGGAACCAATCCTCTCATCATGAAAGAATGGCTCAGCCCTTACATTTGACCATGGAAGGAACCAATCCTCTCACCATGTCAGAATGGCTCACAGACTCATCACTTCCATTTGGAGGGAACCTCGATCTAGAGAACACCAAGCTTCTCCCTAAAGTACTCAAACTTCACTCTATCCAATGGATTTGTCAACACATCAGCTATTTGTTCATCCGTCGCAACATACTGGAGCTTCACTACTACCCTTTGCACCATATCCATGATATAGTGATACTTGATCTTGATATGCTTCGACTTGTCATGGAACACTAGGTTCTCTGACAACTTCACACAACTCTAGTTGTCACAATATATACAAGTAGCATCCAACACGAGATCAAATAAATCATATAGTAGCTTCCTTAGCCATACTGCCTCACAACTAGCTGAACAAGCTATGACATAATTTTCTTTAGCTATACTCAGTTCCACACAGGAGTGCTTTCTGCTAAACCAAGAAATCACACCTGATCCCATACTGAAGCAATGCCCTAAAGTGCTCTTCCTATCAATGGCATTGCCTACCCAATCTGAATCAACATAACCCTCTAAGTTAATCTTTTGATTTGCCTCATACTTGATCCCATAATCAATTGTACCCCTCAAGTATCTCAGAATATGATTTGTAGCAATCAAGTGAACATGTCTCGGATATGTCAGGAACTGGATCAACGTGTTCACATCAAAGCAAATATCTGGTCTTGTGTTCATTAGGTACATCAAGGACCTAATCATCAGATGATACATCGTAGCATCAACCGGTTCTGATGAAGCATCACTCAGTAGATTCAGGTTCGATGCCATAGGTGTGGTCACGGGCTTGCAGTCCATCGTCCTGAACCTCTTCAAGATCTCTACTACACACTTCCCTTGTCCGAGAGAGATTATGTCTGCATTCTGCCACACTTCCATGCCTAGAAAATAGTGCATCATACCCAAGTCCTTCATTTCAAAATCGACAGCAAGATTCCTCTTCGTATCGGCAATCAACCCATCTATACATGTTACAAATAAATCATCTACATATAGTAGGATCATCACTAGGTTTCCATCTTCAACCTTGTAGTAAAGGTTGGAATATGCTTTACTTTTGGTAAAGCCCAAACTAGATAGAAGGCCATAAATTCTGCTGCACCATGTCCTGGGTTTCTGTTTCAAACTGTATAGGGATTTCTTCAATCTACACACATGAGACTCCCTATCATGTGTCTCAAAGCCGAGTGGCTTGTCTACATACACTTCCTCTTCCACTACACCATACAAGAAAGTAGTATTAACATCCATTTGGTGTATCTTCCATTACATCACTGTAGCCAGAGCAAGTACTGATCTGATGGAAGTGTATTTGGCTACAGGTGTAAAGGTTTCTTCATAATGTATTCCTTCTTTCTATGAGAAGCTACGAGCCACAAATATTGCTTCATATTTCTATATGCTGCCATCAGCAACATGCTTGATATTGTAGATCCATTTGGAAGTTACAACCGAATTCCCTTCTGGTCTTGGGACAACATCCCAAACATCATTCTTCATGATCGATTGATACTCTTCGATCGTATCATCCTTCCATTATTTTTGTTTTGCCGCTTCTTCATAGTTGGAAGGTTCTTTATTGATAAAGTCACACAATAAAGCTACATACCCGTAGCCGGACCTGGTCCTCTTTCTTTCTCTGTGATTCTCTTCTGGAGCGCCATATCTTTCTACACCTTGGATAGCTTCTTGTACCCAAGTAGGTTTCCTCTTGTGATGATTATTCTCCAGAGGTGGATCTACAGGTTCTTGAGGTTCTTCAAATTCTTGATCTTCTTCTTGAGTTTCTTTGTTCATGGTTTTGTCATGAATTCTGGGTGCTTCTGATTCTTTAGGATCTTCAACAGGTCTCTTTCTAGATTTGTTGTAAGCTGAGTCTTCATCAAATGTTACATCCTTGCTGATGTCGATCTTCTTGAATCCTGGGAATTATATTCTGTAAGCCTTCAATCTTTCAGAGTATCCCACAAATATACCCTTCTTTCCTAAGGATCTAATTTTGTCCTCTTTTTTTTTGGAATGTGTATGTATACTAGACAGTCGAATATTCTGAGATGGATAACTTCTGGCTTCTCACCGGAAAAGACTTCTTTAGGTGTCTTGTTCTTGAGTACTTTGTGTGGAGTATGATTCTATACATACACTGCTATTCTGGCAGCTTCTTCCCATAGATGCATGGGAATATCTTGATCATGAAGCATTGCTCTTGCTGCTTCCATGATAGTTCTATTCTTCCTTTATGGAACCCCATTCTGTTGTGGATTATATGGAGTGGATAACTCCCTCTTAATCCCTGAATCTTTGCAGAACTCTTTGAATTCATTTGATGTGAATTATCCACCATTATCTAATCCAAAGGTCTTGATATTCTTTTCTATATGGTTCTTGATCAAGGCTTTGAATTCCTTGAACTTGCTGAAAACTTCATCTTTGTTCTTCATAAAGTATATCCATGTCTTCCTAGAATAATTATCAATAAAATAAACATAGTATACATACCCGCTTAAAGAATTGGATGACATTGGACAACATACATCAGAGTGAATGATTGCCAAGACTCCTTTTGCTTTTCTTTCGCTACTTGGAAATGTCTTCTTTGTGTTCTTTCCTTTCGCACATCCTTTGCAGACTCCTTCATGTTTTTCTTGAATTTCTGGAATACCTTCAACAACTTTGCTTGCAAGTGGTAATGCTCTGTAGTGCACATGTCCAAGAATTCTATGCCAAAGTTCATTTGGCTCTACTGTGTCATGGACCAAAGATTTTTCTATATGGCCCTTCAATTTGTATAATCCTCCTTGTTGTTCTCCAATTACTATTGCATCGTCAATAGTCTTTCCTCTTGGCCACATGAGGACTTGGCCATCTACAAATGCAACCCTCATTCCTTTTGCATCTAGTGCTGATATGGAGAGAAGATTCTTCTTTAGTCCTGGTACAAACAAGACATCCTTCATTTTCATAGGCTTTCAAGAGTCTAGCTTGTAGGAGGATTCACCACTACCTTTTATGGGATATTGGTAGTCATCCCTAAGTTTCACCTTATGGGGTGAATTGTGTTTAGGTAGTTTCTCAAAATATTCTTTGAATCCTGTCATGTGTTTGGAAGCCCCATTTTCAATAAGCCAATATTTGCTTCCATGAGTGATAGTTCCCGTGAGAGCGGAGATCAGAACATATTCTTCATCACTTGAAGAGTCTTCACTTTCTTGTTTTACTTTCTTCCTGGGAGGATCATCATCCTCAGCAGTGTGAGCATGATGTCTTCTTTTGGAGTTCTTATTCTTCTTGGATCCACTCTTATTCATGGGACAAATTTTAGCAAAGTGTCCTCTTTCATCACATGTATAACATCTGAGTTTGGATGGATCCCTTCTTACAAAATTATTTTTCTGATGAGAATGCTTACCTTGGTGATGATGATTTTCCCTTCTGCCTTTCTTGGAGTGTACTATGAGATATTTATATTCACTTCCCATATTTTCTTCTCGAGATGCTATTCAAGATTCTTCTTGTGAACATTCTTCTCATAGTCTACTGAACTTGTTTATCTTCTTCCTAGCACAGATTCCTTGGATGAAAGAATCCCATGACCTAGGGAGACCATTCAGGGTTGTCATCACAATTTCTACATTCTCCACTTATTCATCTACTAATTCAAGTTGTTCTTTGATCTAGGAGACCCTTGTGAAGTATTATTGGATGGTCTCCTCATTCTGGATCTTTACATTCTTCAACTGGTTCCTTAGAGTCATCTTCTGGTTTATGTTCTTCCCTTCAAACAATTTGGTTAGGGAATTAAACATAGATTTAGGTGTCTTGAGGGAGGATACCTGTGGTATGAGGTGATCCTTGATTGAATCAGTAATAATCCTCTTTGCCATAACCAACTTCTTCTTATTTAATGCCTTAGCCTCATCTTCCTCTGGAACTGGAACCTCCTCACTGATGTAGGAGTCCAACTCATTTCCTTCCAAGACAAGGGAGATCCTATACTTCCAGGCTCAGAAGTGATCAGATACCTCAATATTTTCATCAATATTTGTATGATGAGACATATTAATTGAGAACGTCAAATGGAAATACAAAATATTTAGATCTTACCAGGTCAAGATGTCAAATCTAGATTTGGAGCTGAATTTCTGTAGTGTTGGTTTAGGAGCAAATTAGGGTTTTACTTTCCCAGAGTTTTGTCCAACCAAATTATTTGATATTGATCTCTAAACTTCAATTTTGGGGAGGAGATCAATCAAGGCCTCGGTTCACTCAAAAATTCCACTTCTATGGAAATCCCTAATCTCCGGTAGTAGTGTCGGGTCCAAAACTGAAAAAGATCAAAATCAGATTCTGCTTCGATAGAAAGATGTGCCCTAGGGAGGAGAGTCAGCCCAACCTTCTTTTGCTGAAAATATTTGGAGAGAGATCCAAAAAGTAGGAAGCCCCTCTTCCTGCAACTGCACAATGTCTTCTTCTTAGGTTAGCTCTGATTCCATGTTAGATTTTTAACATTAAGCTAGCATTATATTAGGATCTTTTAACTGAGAGAATAACAAGCACAACAATCAAACAGAAGAGACAATGAACATAGTGTTTTTTCTAAGGGAAACCATAAATGCAGAAAACCCCGCAACTTCCTCAGAGATAGAGACAGCACCAAAAGTAAAACCCAAAATAGTAAGATGATCTCCTGACATCAGTAGCCTCTTTCTTTCTAGCCCCAACAACTTCTTCTCCCTCAACTATGCACTACAACTAAGTGTGAGTGAGTGTGTGATAAATAGAGAGGCTCTCTCTCTATTTATACTAATTCCTGAATTGACAATAAGTTACTAGGGCCGACTTCACTAGGTGAGTCTAACAACCCTAGGGCCCCGGAACTGTGGGGACATTAACCTTTGAACAATAGGAGGGTTACCCACATTGACTTGACATGACTTGTTTATATTTTAGAAACTCTCGGTCGGAACATTGGGGCATGACATGACTCAATTACATTACAAACACTTCCCATAATAAACATCGGGGTACAATACATAAGAAATACAAGTGAATACATTCTGAAGTTACAATTACATCAACAGGTTATTGGGGAGAATCCCTACTGTTGGTACCTAGGATTTTTGAGGCCTCAACAGATTGCTGATAGAAAGGAAAAAAAATGTTGGTACAAATAGAAGGAAATTGGATTGTAAATACAAGCCTGAAAAAGATGAAGATAAGCATTCTAATGAAGTGCTTTCCGAACATTTGGACGTCTACACCATGGATGCAATTGAATAGCACCCAAAAATAGAAAAGGTTGAGGAACCTATTGAGTTAGATATTTTTTAAATTAATGATTTAATTTCATATCTAGAAATTCAGAGAGAAATATAGTCATTTGAATTTGTTATGGAAAATGACTTGAACATGGAAAAGGATGAAACAACATTGTTTCAGAAAAGAATAACAAAAGGTATTGAAAAACATTTCATGGAAAAGTAAGAGTGAGTATTGTCTCAAAGGGAAGATCAATACCTAGAAGAACTTACTGTTTCAAAGTTCACTAATGAAGACATTGAGATACCTTCTGATTTCAAGAAGTATGATGAAAAATTAAAGATGATAGAAGACTTGTTGCTCAATCCAAGGATTGATAAGGAGGACTATTTAATGGGTATATATGTAGAAGTGCTTAGTTACAACATTGGAGAGGATAATATGGAAGTTCAATACATAGATTTGTCTTGTAATGATATGATTTTATTGCATCAACTAGTAGATAGCAACAAGGAACTAGAGGAAAAACTGAATATTGAGATATAGAATATGAGAATGTTGATGGTGAAAGTGTCTTAGAAAATACATGAAGATAAAAGGAATATTTACATCAACAGAGAAAAAAACAAAGCAACAACATAAGAAAAATAACAGAAGCAAATCTAGTGGAGCATTGCAGCAAAAAGTTCAAAATCCAGGAGAATTACAGCTCGTAAGAAGACAACATAACAACCATGAAGAAAATGGAAAGCTTCAGCACAAATTTTGGGATCCAAGCATACTAAATATGGAAGGTTATGACTAAGAGGTCATATTTCTTTTTACATGGGGAATATGATGCACGAGCATCCTTCTCTCCATCGAAATCCAAGCCCAATGTTTCAAGCATACCTAGAAGGGGTCTTATTTTTTTTGAATGAATGGCTCTTTAACAAGTGTACTTATAAATAGGTTATGATTCAACTTAATCGATCAATTGTAAATAAACCTGAGGGAATTATTCCAATCAGGTAGCTAGCCTTTAGGGGTGGTTTCGATCAGTCATTGAAGGGTTTCTTATCTTAGCAATAGTTTCCATAAAGTAGGAGATTGTTGAGTGTATTGAATATCTGAACCAGAATGGGTTCATGAATCTGATTGTATATATTAAGTAAGTATGTGAGGCATAGAGGGTGGATAAATCAAGGAGAAATCAAGCCAAGATAGTTGGTCATGTTTGTACCATAACTAAGAGTATCAGAACACAAGTTCTGAGCTATTGGTGAATGTACAGATTCCTTGTTTTAATCGAAGGAAACCCTATTTCAGCATAAAGCCTGTTGGAGTTATTTATGAGTGTATGGTTATATGAGTTGAATGATTGATAAATATCTGTTAAGGATTGATATATCAGTGTAAGCGTAATGTGGAATTAGGGATTTTGGGAATAGAATTGAATCAATGATGGCATTGATTGATTGATTCTCTGATCAATCAAACGTGTCTAGGATGACCGTCTTGCAAGTTTATTGATCGAGAATCGATCACTGTCAGGATTGATGGTGATCCAACATTAAATAATGTTTTAAGTTTGTGGGGTGTAGACGATTGAGGAAGGATTTCAAAGAGTGCATTTGCAAGTGAGTCAAGTATTCAGAGTGGTTGAATTCAACTCAACTTGCACGTACATGATCTACGATCAGAGAACGGAGGAAGGAACGATCCAAGAGTTGGTTTTGGTTTCGTTGAGATAAAGTGAATGGAGATCAACTCGGGAATTTGGATCCAAAATCTTAATTGAATACACCTTACTCCAGTTGAAGTCCATCGTCGATCTGAGTGGATTTAGATCCACTGGGAAAGAATAATCCCATTGAGCAAAGGTGTGAGCTAGCTGACAATGACGTCAGGCTATGAAATTAGAATTTAGTCATTGTGATCAACGTAGGAGATCAATCTCCAAGGAGATCAATGACCGCAAGATATCCTTCTAGGTGAAGTTGCATGGGATTTAAGACAACCCAATGTATCTGAAATTCTTATGAAATCGAACTCACCGCCAATTTGAAATATGATCTACACCAAGAGTTGGGGAAATATCGGGTTAGTTTACCAGATTTAGAGGTTTTAGTAAATGTAAAGATGAATTAAACCTTAGAAGATGGTTGAGATCAGAATTTGGGGTTCCCTATGGCATCAGTTGGTATAAAAGCAGAAAAATAATTATGCGTGAAGATTATTGGAGCGAAAGAAAAAGGATTTTGCGAGTATTGAAGGAAATCAAAGCATAGTTCGCTCTTGGAGTGAGGTAATTGTAATACACCGAGAATTCATATTTCATTACTAATTTCTACTAAGATATTTTATTTTATTATTTTTGACAGAAAGCAAAAAATAAAACAATGTAATGAATTATTATTTTATTAATAAAAGATATTGAAGGAGACAGAAATGAAATAGCCATTGAAGAGTGTTCGCTGACCCACAAGAGGAAAATACATGTGGTTGTAGCTGCTAAGTGAGAACTCAAGGTGCAGGAAGCATCTTCCCCAAAATCAGGTCACAACTCTTTTTTGAGTGCTAAAGATCAAGAGGATCATAAATGACCAATTTCTAGGAAAAATATTATATAATAGTATGTCCATTAGCAAGCAGGAGGATACCATTAGATGGGGATTGAATCTAATAATGCAAGAGATGACACAGTAGTGTATTTTTCTCTTTTGGTTCACTGAACATGCTCGGGGTTCCTGGAGCAAGTTTTTTGGCTGCTTTAGGAGTTGGTTGGGAGGAACGGATATTCCATTTATGTTTTCCCAACAGTGGTGCGAGGTTCTTATTCTATTAATTATTGTTATAACTAGTTACATTAGGATTTTGATTCTTAACCTGGAATCACAATTAATTATTTAGCAGAAAGTATTATGCGTCCAAACTAAATATTTATCTGTTACATATCTGATTTAAGCATTGATTTAGTTTGCATCTAAATAAGATGTAGTTTTGCTGTGCATTAGTTCAGTAACCATTCCTATTATGTTATTTTATGTTAATCATATTATGTTAGTACAGTAATGTTGGCAATCAGTTTGATGTGCATGGTGTGATAGTGGCCATTTATGAAAGAAGACTGCATAAGGGAAAGATGTCGACAAGTGTCAAATTAGTGGCATTTTTTGGTACTTTTGGTCTAAATTAGCTAGAATGTTAGTTAGATGTGCACCATTTTGTAAAGGTGTAATCCTATATAAATACTTAGGAGTGTAGTAGAAGGGGAAGGAATTTCATGGTCGAAGAGATTATATTTTTGGCATCTTTTGAATTGGGATCAACATATGTTATTTCTTTCAAATTGTTCTATTGAGGTTATCAACCTCAAGATGTATTTTGGAAACATCTTTTGACCTGCAAACATAAGGTTTTATTTGCCCAAAATGTATCGTATTTGAAAAAAGACTAGAATATTCCAAGAATCATTTGTATTTTGTGAATAACATTTTGCTAGTAACTCATAATTGGGCATACTTTGTACCATTGGAAAGGTCTTACAATTATCTACAACTTTTTAGTTTTTATTTTTTCCTGATTCCTTATTGTTTGTTCGGGAAGGGTGTTTTAGTAAAAAAACATCTTTTAAAAGATGCTTTGTTACTAAAACGCCCGCTCCAAACAAACAGTAAGTAATTAGGAAAAAATCAAAACATAAAAGTTGTATAGAATTTCAATACCTTTCCAATGGTCCAAATTTCACCCAATTCTGATGTATGAGCGAAACGTTATTTCCAAACTACGAAAGATTCCAAGAATCTTTTCGATTTTTGTTAAATAGGATACATTATAGAAGACGGTAGAATGTTATGAGTAATATGACATGGGAGGATGATGTTGGAAACATTGTGTCTTGGTATATGATCTTATGTTTGATGTTTTTCTGGTTTAAATGATGCGATCTGAATGATTAAATATTGTGAAATGATTTATGTTTATGAATGATGATATCCCTTTGCATGATGAATGACTCTATACTTTTCGATCTCTTTGCGGAATAAATAAGATAATATGATGACTAATCCGATGTGAATGGTTTTTTATACGACCGAATATGGATAATTGATGTTAAAACCATCGTTTGGATCTCTAGTTAACACTATGATAGAAAGAAAATAAGTGCACAAGTCCTCCTCTTTACTACAGAAATGTGGTTCCTGTAGCCCTCCATCAATCATCTCGGGTGATACTGCATCTGCTTCACATGTGTTGCTGGGTAGGGTAAAACCTATCCAAGATGGTGTTTAGGGAGTCACATCAAAGAGGGGTGTTGGCAGAGTGTGAATCCCTATCGACATATTTGTGTCAACAAGTAACTATATCTCATTTCATGTTATTGCATTTAAGCCTGTAAAATGTTAGATTAAATATTTATGCATTTAGATCGGGAATCCATACCCGAAGCAAATATTACTAGTAATGTCTACTATTATAATGATTAGTAAATTTTGAGCATAATCATTTTTACTCTTGTTCTGGTTTTGAATCTCAACACTCGCTTCCTTTGATTATTTAATTAACTGTAAATTATTCCCGACAAATCTATTCCTAGAAGGCTAATCAAGGGATAAAACTACCATGTTAAGCATATCAACCTATATATTAGAAGTTGGTCGAGTGCAGAAATTCCTAAGAAATTTTATTATATATATTAAATACATCATATTAAAATAACTTCGTTACCAATCCATATTTTACTGAACAGGGATGACAGATAAGGATCAATAAAAAACTAAAGGAAATAATTCTAGATACTCTTTAAACAATTAAAAATATATAAATGTGCAATATATATTTGAAATTACACCATGTAATTAACCCAAAGTTATCCAAGTCATTCATTAACTAGAAGACCCCAACTAAGTCAATGGTATCAGTTTGAAAGCATTGGATCCACTTCCACGATTGGTTGTTAGATCGCGTAGCTAAATCATAGCATCAACCACTATTATTTATTAACAAAAAAAATAAAATCTACATCACCAATCAACGAATTCATCAAATTTATTATGTGGAAGTATTCCCATTGTGGATGGCATCCTTAGCAAAATCAAATCTAGTAACATAATGTATCATTCAAGCCATAACTAAATTGTCCAAGATCGATTCCAAGATCATGTTTGGACAAATCAATTCATACGGGTATTTGACCCAAGGTAAAAAATTATAATCAATACTATAGATTTTTCCAAATCAAACTACAAGCTCTTAACTAGCAAATATCATTGTGGAAAAGGTTTGCGAAAGGATATTTCGAAGAAAATTTGAAAAACAGGTCCATAATCCACAACCTGCAATTGTGAAAGGAAGGAGTTCTGCAATTTGTACAAAAGGTTTGTGGATGAATATTTCAAAAAATAGTTCTGCAATATGCAACACACAATTGTGGAAAGAAGGAGTTCCACAAACTGTGTAAAATGTTTACAAAAAGATATTTCGAAGAAAAGTTGAAAATAGTTCCACAATATGCAACCCGCAATTGCAGAAGGAAGGAGTTCTACAAATTGCGGAAAATATTTGTGGAAAGATATTTCAAAAAAAAAGTTGAAAAATAGTATGTAATATGCAACCTGTAATTGCGGAAGGAAGGAGTTTCACAAATTGCGGAAAGGATAAATGTGGAAGGATAATTTGAAAAGTTGAAAAACACTCCCGCAAATGTGGAAGTTTATTTCAAAAAAGTTGAAATAAAACCTGCAATCCACAATCCACAATTGTGGAAGGATAAATGCGGAAGGGTAGTTTGGAAAATTTAGAAAGAAAACTTGTAATATGAAACCCAAAAAGTTCGGAAGGATCATTGCGGAAGGTTATTTGTGTAAGGATCATTGCGAAAGGTTATTTTAGGAAAGATCATTGCAGAAAGATAAATTTTCAAAGGATCATTGCGGATGGTTAATTGCAGAAATATCCATTGTGGAAAGATCATTACAAAAAGTTAAATTTGCAGAAAGATAAATTTTTTAAAGACTAATAAACTTAGAAGCTCGAGACTTAACATATAATTTAATTGGAGTCTATAATTCAGAACCGATTTCAATGACTAAGGAAAGAAAAAAGAAATGTTAAAAACGAACAATGAACCTTTGATGTTAATAACGCCATGTTATAATTAATTGAAGAACACTTGATGATTTTGTTCCCTTAGCAAACATCTACATTGCACAACCTGTCATGTAGTAGTAAAGCATGAACAAAAACTATGAGAGATGTATATTAGCAGCATGTGAAACTTTATTGATGTGTCTATAGATATATATGTTGTATCAATTTTTTTCTTTTTATGATTTTTATAGGGTTGTGACATAATGGTATCAGAGCATGGTTACAATACTAAGCCTAAATCGGCTTAACACTAAAACTATTAATTAAACTAGAAGACTAATTTTATTTTATTCTTGGTTTGATTCTCTTACAAACATGAAGAGAAGGATAACTTTATTTTTGCAGGAAAAATATGGCAGAAGTAGGGATGTCTGCAGAAGAAGAGTTGACCATATAAATCCTATAAACAATGCAAAGTGTAATCTAGTGGAGAGTGAAATATGGGTAAATCTTAGTGAGAGTGAAATTAATAACCCATATGAATTGCAAAGAATTGTTAAGGAACTAAGGTCTGAGTTAAAAAAGAGTTAGGGAGGATAATGAACGAATCTTGAAAGCTCAAGAGGAACTCGATAATATTTTACTAGCTAAAATACATAATGATGCAAAGGAGAAAAACAAAGAACCTGGAAATAATATGCCAAAAACTACACCTTACGAACGTAAGGAAAGAAAACTGGAATTTTCCAGTCATGGGGCTGATACTTCCAGTGAGGAATCAGTCAAATACCACATAGAAAAACAACAAGATTCTAGTGAAAGTAGTGATGATAATAAAAATAAAAAGAAGTACAAACCATACGAATAAATCTCTGGGGAATTTAAAAAGATTAAACTACCAATGTTTAATGGTGATATTCAAAAAGGAGAAGAGGTGGAATCCTAGCTATCGGGGATGAAGAAATACTTTCAAATATATAATTACTCCAATGAAATGAAAGCTAAAATGGCCATATATAATTTAAAACTAGAAAAGAGGATATATGGTGGCAGGATGTAAATAAAGTAAAATGAATAAATGAAATATACGTAACCTGTAAAAATTTTAAAAATAATTTTAAACAAAAATACCTCTCGAAATAGTACTACAAAGAGAAGGCCAAGGAATTTTCTGAGCTACGAATAGGAGCTATGACCATGAAAGAGATTTTTAGTAAATTAATGATTTTGTTTCATTACGTACCATACATAATAGATGAAAAACCAAAGATACAACACATTCTCAGTTCTCTGCCTATCACGTTTAAGGAGCGGATTGGGTATGACAATCCGAATACGCTGGAAGAAGCGATGAGAATATCAAATTTTTGTTATGGCTAGAATAAAAATAAAAGGGAAAGTGTACCTAATTGAAGGAATAGAAGACAAGATAACTTTGATCCAAGAAAGAATAATAATAAATTCCATAAAAATATAGGGAATAATTACAAAGGGTATCAAGGCAGTAACTATAAAAAATTTAAACCACGGAATCTTGCAACAAAAGAAATAGAACCTACCACTAATTTTAATAAGAACACTGCATAGAGGGAACCCTTAAAATTTTAAGACTTTGGTGAGCCACATTATTTTAAAGACTATCCAATAATAAAGAAAAACTTTAATTACAAGAGGGATAATTCTCTATTTTTTAGTCCCTCGATTGAGGTTTGTAGCTCGATCAAGGTATTCAAATCCCTCGACTGGGGTATTAACACTATCTTGATCGAGGTAGTTCTGAAACCCCCGATCGAGCTACAACCTCGATGAAGGTCCTGTTTTTGTTATAATCCTATAAAAAAATGCCCAGGAATGAACTTATGTATTGATGCCATCAATTCCATTCCAACTACATTCCCAACCACATTTCCCAACCGAATTCTAAAAGGAATTCTATGTAAACATAAACATGTTACTAATTTTATCCTTCACAATTGACTAACCTATTTGAAACAATGCTTGTGAACTACTACAAATTTAACATTATGTATTATGTTTACATATTGTTCGAGGCATCAATTTGGATTGTTGATCAATCACAATGGGAAGCAAGAAACGTCGAAGTAAAATATCTACTTGGAATCAAAGCAACACTGAAGAAATAAGGGATAAAGATAGAGAAAGAAAGAGGAAAAAAAAAGCAATCTTTAGAGGAGAAGAAGTTGCACATCCACCTATGATGGGACAATCAAATGCCATTGCTAACAATATTGGTATGATTTAAAAGTTATGCAATTTCATATTGCATATTCATATATTGAATTTCATAGTATTCTAGTTCATAATATATATATATATATATATATATATATACACATGTTAAATTGTTTCAAATTTAATTATAATTTTGTAATTAATTCATAAACTTATATACATTGTATGTGCATGTATTCATAATTGTGTGTACATTGTATAATTTCATTTTCACATATTCATATAATTTCATATTGCATATTCATATATTGAATTTCATAGTGTTCTTGTTCATAATTTTTATATATATACATGTTAAATTGTTTAGAATTTAATTATAATTTTGTAATTAATTCATGAACTTATATAAATTGTATGTGCATGTATATATAAAACCTTCTAAAACCACTTATGTACATGTGAAAGAATTGAAAAAAAATGTTTAACCACTACACTAAATTACATATATACAAAGTAAGTGTATTATAATATGAGTAACTAGTTGTCCAATGAAATTAGAGAATGGTTGATGAATATATATAATTATAGTGCATAATATTCTAGCATAATATATAGTTATAAATGAATATGCATATATCCATTAGCCTCACATAACCTCACATACAAATGAAGTTTAAAATTTGATAGTATAGCCTCTCATGTAAATGAATTATGATTTGATAATATAGGCTCCAATATATATTATTTTTATGTTAAAAATTACAAAGATTGTTCTCAATGGGACTTGATTGCACCATCATAGGTGGACTTGCATCTTCTCCTCTTAACATTGCACTTATTTTCCTCATCCTTTCTATAGCCTTATCTCTCATTTTATCGATTTTAATATGATTTTAATTTCATATTCATATATTCATTTTCATAGTGTTCAAATTCATAATTTATATATATCCTATTACATACTAATATTTCATGTTTTATGTTACACATTACATGTTCTATGTTACACATTGCATATTCTATGTTACACATTACATGGTGTATGTACTATGTTCATATTTCATATTGTGCATTGATGAAAATTATTTAAATTTGTCAAATTTAATTAAAAGAACATACAAAAACCTTTCCATAGACCTCCTATAATGATGATAATTAACATTTTACAATTTGTATTTAATATAGAAACTAATTGTTCATAACAACTCACATAACTTCAATAGTTGTGTGTATAATGATTACTGAAATATAGTGTATGTAGAATAAATGGAAAGCCTTTGTAGAATTTGGTTCAAGGATTTGTACACTCTAAATAATATCATGGATAATTTATAAAAAAAATTATTGAATATATTTCATGTTTAAATTTATTGATATTTTTGGTGACAAACTAACTTACAAGTGATGTACTTGATTGAACTTAAGCAATCGTCAATAATCATGTACAAATGACTAGGAATCATATGGCTTTAAGCATTGATGATAATGATGATCTCAAAGAAAATAAACAACTATGACAAATTCAAGAATTCATTAGCCTTGAATATGAGATGTAAGAGATCATTGTAAAGATATGAAAATCAATACATTTTGAGAATATTCAAGCTTGTATAAATATTTGCTATTTTTTTAACAAACAATGACAATATGATAAAGTAAAATAAAATGGTGTTCAAACTTGTAGTTATTTGTTAATTTGTTAAAAACTAATGGAAATATGATAAACGTCAAATAAAATGTTATTCAAGTTTGTATAATTTATTTTCTAATTTTTTAACTAACAATGGAAATATCATAAGTAAAATAAAATTTTATTCTTGAGCTTGTATTTATTTGCTAATTTTTTAACAAACAATTGCAATATGATAAGTAAAATAAAATGTGCATGCATCTATGGTTAAATATGTCATGGAGATATTAAACAATTATCATTATTTCATGAAAATATAATAGTTTATGAAGTTATATTTTTTTCTAGCACTCTTATATTAAGTTATTATTTTCTATTAAAAGAGAATTGATTGCAAGCATACACAAAGATTGCCCATTCTATGTTAATGTAGCTTGTGGACCAATGTATTTTATATTAAAGTTTGTGCAATGGTTGTCATATGTTGCATAAAATACAGAGTCACATAAGTGTAAATTATATGCATAAGACACCATGATGATAATCATTTTGATCTTCTAAATGATGCAAAACTCTTTGTAATTTATACACCATCTTATAATATTGCCTTAAGGAAGATTTTATTGCATCCACACTTTCAAGTGAGGTTGCAATAAAATATTCCTAAAGGCAATATGATAAGATGGTGTATAAATTACAAAGAGTTTAAATTCAATTCAAGAATGATGAAAACAATTGCACAATAAAGTTATTTTTAATTGAACATGAAGCATTTTATTTAGATTATGCTTATATAAAGTTATTATTGTTTACGAAAAGATAATTGATTGCAAGCATACACAAATATTGGATTATATGTGAATGTAGCTTGTGTAAATGGATTTTATATTAATGTTTGTGTAATGGGTGTCATAGGTTGCATCAAATAGAAACTCACATTTAAGTGTAAATTATATGCATAAGACAACATGATTATAATAATTTTGATATTCTAAATGATGCAATTTACTCTTTGTAATTTATACACCCTCTTATCATATTGTGTTAAGGGAGATTTTATTGCAAGCACACTTGAAAGTGTGGTTGCAATAAAATATTCCTTAAGGAAATATGATAAGATGGTGTACAAATTACAAAGAGCTAAATTCAGTTCAAGAAGGATGAAAACAATTGAACAATAAATTTGCAAACATTTAAAGTTATTTTTATTTGAACGCAAAGGAAGTACATACGTCTTTAGGGAAATGTTTAGTGCACCCACTCGTAAATTTGGAAGACACATTCTCTTGCATACCCCTCATATTGTGAATTTTCTTCAGCATTCATAACATTTATTTTTGGTGCTTTAAAAAAAAATCTTCTTACATACCGCATTTGTTTAAAATTTTCTAATTCACTTATTTTTCATTGAAAGACAATGAAATTGAACAATTTAAAAGTCCCTTATTTGGTCAATGAACTAAATAATTTCAAAATTCAATTAACTTATGCAGGGATAAATCCTATCTAGCCATAATAGGTTCGTGCACCCTCTGATTTCTCAAGAGTAATTGGCATCTTCAATGATGTTGAAATGGATGCAAAATGTTTAACAGGGTTGGATGATGCCACAGAAGAAGAGTTCAGGAACCCGACCCTTGATCTAACAATCATAGAGCATGCTAGTAACATAATGAAGTTTTACTTTGAACAACAATCAGTGATTACACAAGCTCAAATCCTACATGGATTTATAAAATACAAAAAATTGAAACGTGCGACAAAGTTGTTGGGTTTTAAGAATGTTAAAAATAAAAATGCATGTGAGGATGTAACAGAAAATGTAACAACTGCACTATCTGCATTTGGAAAGTCAAGAAAAAATGATATCAGAGCTTCTCATAGGGAAATTACAATTGCTATTGTGGCACGAAGCACCTCAAGAAATCGAATGGTCACAACAATGTCAAAGCTGCTCCACGTTTCAAGAAAAATACTGCACAAATACACTAAATTTAGGGTAAAGATAGATGAAAATGATGAAGCTTCTTGTTGGGATCTTATTTGTAGAGAAGCATATCAAGACAGGATGGAAGAGGGCATCCGAGAGAAACTGATAGAGTATTGGGACAACCATTCTCGTACTATACCATATCGAAAACATGTCCTGTGGCAATGTTTTGGTAGAGACATTTATAAGGAGCACTGCAAGCATGTTATGGAGATGACAGGAGTTGATTTGTTTAGGGAATTCAAAGAATCAAATCCCGATGTATATATCTCATTTAACATGTTTAGTAAGTTGAAACCATGGTATATTAGGCCGAATACGATTTGGGACTCTTTTTTTTGTCGATACCATGTTGAATTCCAGTTATACTACGACACATTTGTGGATTTTTGTAGAAAACATTAGGATGGTGAACCAGCTCCTCACGCAGTGCGGGATTTTATTTATATGATACTATGCAATAGGAATCCTGAAAATCTATTTTTCATTAAAAGGTGTGCAGGTGGGAGAGTGTAGTGCCCCATTTTGTTAAACTCTTTTATTGTTCGACTATATTATTATTGAGGGCATTTTATCACAAATCACCCGGTTAAATTTTGAATTATATGTTTTGATCATGTTGATACATTTGGGTACTCCTGGATAAATGAAATTTTGTAATGCAACATTGTACTGCCTTGTTGGACAGACTATTAAGTGTTAAAATATGTTATGGTTTCAGGGCATTTTGAGTACAAATGGCCCAGTTTGATATGATGAATTAAAACGACTCATATATGTATTGATTGTTGTGTCACAATGATTGCTTATGAATGAATGGAGATTGGTAGATAGATTTATATAATGAGATATGATTGATCCTAAAATGTGTGAATGAAATATATGAACAATTTTCACTTTTTTTTCGATATATATGGGTAGATGCTTTGACAGTTTTCTAAGTGTGACAGGGATCCAACTGCGCAATGACACAAGGTGGTGTCAGTGCCACATGAATTTCAGTTTGAGTATGAACAAGATATCAGGTGATACAATTTATTTTAATAATATTTTGATTAAATTGTGTAGTGCGATTAATGCACATGGTTTTCATGTGTGCAGGCACATGATCTTAGTTCTCAATCGATCCACAAAGGATAATGGGGTTGCACGGAAGAAAGTACCCATATTGCTAGCACATATTTTCCATGTGGCAGGTTGAAAAGCGAGAGAGGCTTTTACCTGCAAGAGACATGCTGCCGTGAGGGTAGGCCGCGGACTCGGTCACTCACGAGGATTAACTGAGGGGCGCGCAATGAGGTGTCGACCTTATTCCTCAGTAGCCATGAGTCTCTCTACAGCGTGGATTGGACTGAGTTAACGTGGTCTCAGCCATCGCACTAACTCCCCGCCACGGAAAGTGGGACATTTGAAGGGCATGAAGACGGTCATGGCACCCTTGATGTCGCCAGGAGAAACAAAAGAAACTATTAAACTATGAGGTTGTAAATATGTAATAACTAAAACTCATTACTTAGAAGTAATTGAAAGTACAACCTTTGGAAATAAAAATTTAAAAAAAAAATAATAATAATAATAAAAAGAAATAAAATAATAATAATAATAAAAATAAAAATAATAATAAAATAAAAATAAAAATAAAAGAAGATTCTAAAACTTAACACTTTGCACACACACAAAATAGCAAATCAACAGCAAGAATATAGGAATGAAATTTAGAAATGGTTAATGGAATAAATGCATACATAAATGCATATGGCAAAGATCCGTTGAAATATAGCAAAAATAAATTCAAATAATAATAAAAAAAAAAATAATAATGATAATAATTTTTTATTATGAAAATGATATAAATAAAGGGGTAGGGTTTGGAGTGAGGAGCTTTTTTTTACCCTAGTGTTGGACGGATGAGAGAAGGGAGAAGAGGATGGTGGCTGTAGAGAGTTTGGCTTATCAGTGTGAACAGGGTTGGGAGGCCCTTAGAGAGATTCTACACACTTGATCATGCTTGGGTACTTCTTCCTGCAACCCCATTCAGCTCGGGGGTCCTTGGGGAAGAAGAGTACCCATTGGAATGGCAGGGAGGTCAACCGGTGGATCATTGGTGATTGGGAACTGATCAACGTTCGTGGGAACCTGACAAAGTTCGTGGTGCGGCAACCTCAGAAGGAACCAGCCTGCACAAGGAAACTCAGGTTTTTATAGATTGTATTTAGATCTGTGTTGTAGTTTATTATAGAACTGGATCTTATTTTAGATCTGTATTTGTATTTTATTTAGGTCTGTATTCGTATTTTGTGGTAGATCTGGATTTATATCTTAGATCTGGGTTTGTATTTTATGCCGGTATCTTTGTGAGATCTGAATCTAAATTTCTGTTTATATGCCTGGGTGGCTGCACGCAGATTTCTGTCTATATTTCTGCATATGTTTATATTGTTTTTATTCCGGTATATATTTGTCGGGGAATGACATATCCAAGAAGATCATTAAATCTGCATGTGCTTAGCATTTGTGTTATTTTCCACATACTGGTTTGTAAATGACAGATCGGGAAGAATCATAAGGCCGCAACGCTTGTATTTATGGAAAGGATTAATATTTATGCAATTTTTACTTCTCTATTCGTTGTCGTTCATGTATCCAGACTGCTTCAAGAGAAAACATTCAATCGACAGCTTAATAGATGTTCCTCTCTTTGGAGTCGATTTTTCTATTTGTTGTATTACAAATCTGATGCTCCTTTGTCTGCGTTTTACTTTTGCCAGCGATTTGCTTTTATCCTTATGCCAAGTCGATTTGCTTTTTCCTTAACGGTTTCCAAGCCTGCACTTGCACTTTCAAGTTACATTTCCATATCCGAGATTTGAAATCGCATGGAGTAGGGTACGGTTTGATTTTAATTTTAATTTTTACCTACGCTTATACCCTTAACCCTCATCTGAATCGGGGTACCTACAATCTGAGTAGTGGGTCAACCTTCGGGTGCCGACGTTGAATACTAGATCCGATTGCTTGAATCCAAACGCTTGGCTCTGTTTTTGGATCTGAATGTTGTTTTCTTTTACTTTGATCTGATGGATTCGGATATAAATTACTTGCGTTGTATAATATATATTGGGTCCAACCTCTACCAGCGTTTTTATATTTCTTAATAATCTGAATGTTGAATTTTTTTTTTTAGACTACGATTTTACAGTAATAGATTTAGATTCCAGCATGATGCCTGCGATCAGATTGTGGGGTCTTGTCCCTCGGCATGTATTATGCCTGCGCATCTCTTTATATGTGATACAATGAATAAGGATTGAACCAGGTTCAGATCCTTAATGGTTGGGTTTGCATTTAAATTTTACCTCAGTTCTTTTTCTTATGATGTGAATGCCCAAAAATCACCGAGTTTATTTGTTGGATCTGCATTTAATGTTTACCCCAGTTATTTTTCTCTATCATGCGATTTCCAAATGATTTAAATCACTCGGCATATTATACTGTGTT
>LPNX010339847.1:389709-401517 GCA_001517045.1 Pseudotsuga menziesii
ATTTATTATACCTTTAAAAGAGAGGTGAACACACCTCTAAAAACGTTTTAACACTTTGTTAATTGGTTGAGTATGCCTCATTTTCATACTCTCCTTCGGTTGCACGGAAGACATATCCACACTATAGAATGGATTAGTTGCATATGATTTCAGGCTTGCATTTATGATATATCATCTATATTTTATATTGGATTCGTTGTATATGATTTATGCTCTATGTTCAAAGTTACCTCAACTTTTTGAATGATATCTTCACGGTAGCATTAGTTTGTGAAATGAAAGCTCTGCACATAGTAAAATAATATTAAATGACCAACAAACTTTTGCTTGATGGTAAATTAGGACATAGTAATTTGAGAAACTTTGCTAATAGCTAATATCTCTTTTTAGAGAAAGCTAATAATATTCATGATTTTATGATAAACCTTTTGGTAGAAAGTAAATTAATACATAATAATTTGACAAATTTTGCTTATAATATCTTTTTATAGAAGACTAATAATATTCACGACTATAGGATAGATGATAACATGTTTTTAGTAGAAATAGAAATGTAATCACCAATTTGGTAAAATAAGAGATATGGACAAAAATATAAAACAAAGTTTATGGTAAGCAATAACTTATGATATGGAGAGGGGCATCACATAAGAAGACACATATCATGTATACAAAAGAAACATGAAAATGAAAGATAAATATATCAATATATCAATATTTATGAAATATGGCATGTAAAGTAGGAAAGTTACTTTTAAGCTGTACGGAAAGTTTTGTTTTATAACAAAGTTACTTAGGAAAGTTTATATAGATCATATATAGATACCATTAATAAATTACATTCTTTTTATAAAAAAGAAAAAAAGAAAAAAAAAAGTATGTGTATTTTCCTTGATTAAAAGACCTTGGATTGGTAAGGGAGCGCTACAGAGAGGATTCCATGTGGTAATTTGGCATTGTTCCAAAGGAAGTTTCCTATCGATTCAACACACCCTGTATTTTCAGATATCATAGTTAAGTGGAAGATATATGAGTATGTCTCCGTGAATCCATCATCTTCTTCACATGTTCCATATAAGAGGATCAATTTGCTTGAGGATGAGATTCCTATTTTAGACTTCATGAACAAGTTTAAAAGTCATATTTACAAATACATTAAACACTCCCACATGTCTAGGTGAAAAGCTTTAGAATTTAAGCATTCTCGTGAAGTTTTTGAGCCAGGCACAATCCTAGTTGTGGTAGACTTTGCTAAGAATTACACATTTACTCCTCAAAGAGAGATAGAAATTGAGTATTATCACTCCGACTAGGTGTCCATCTTTATACATGTATTGTATAGACATGCTCAGGCAAGAATTGATGGTAGGGATAACACTCCTTAGTCACGCGATGTGATCAAGGAATACCATTTTTATGTCAGTGATGATCATTAGCATGACAGGTTTTTTTCTCAACTTTGCTTTGGGTATATTTATGATTCATTAAAAAAGAATGGGGTGCCATTTACATAACACTAGATTTGGTCATATGGGTGTGCGAGGAAGTTCAAATTGCCACACTCCTTTTATTGGTTGAGTTGAATTCACAAAAATACAAGACTTTGACACACATGGATCTTTTTTTAAATAGGACACAGAAAGGGTGAACATGATGGCGTAGGTTCATGCATGAAACGAGCACTTCGTAGGTACAAAATGAGTCATATTGTATCTTGACTCAAGTGCTCAGTGGAAGTAGTTGATCAGTGCACACAAAATTTGTTCTAATTGCACCACCAGGAAATAATGAGCATGTGGCATATTTTTTGATGTGGTGTACACAAATCAAAAGTAGTTTTGTGCAAACCTATGTTGATGGATATTTCACATACCAGGTTGGTGACCTAGTTGTGATGGGCCACTTTTTTGAAAAAGTGAGAAGACAAAGTGATTATATTATTTACAGAGATTTCATGCATGAATATTTATCTTTTCAGTACATTCATTTGGTGTTGGAAGATTTGATACATCTCATTGAAATCAAGGTGAAGAGGGGTGATCCAAAGATATGGAAGATGTCAGTAGTTGACCATGATCGTATTATGGAGACGTACACTCCTACAACCCATTGGCTAGATGAATGAAAGTTATATGCCACTTTAGAGGTTGACATAGTTGACATGCTTTTGAAATGTAGTAAATCAAAATTTCTTCTAAAATATATCATTTGTATTTAAATGTAATTTTTGTAAGCTTATATATGTCAGTATGTGCATTCATATATACTCTATGTGCATTCACCTATACCTAGGAATACCAACAATGTCCTAAGACCATTTTATGGAAGCTCAATTTTGTCTATGTAAATTTTTTTGGTGTATTAGTGCAAATACATGTATATCACACTCTATTTGTGCAAAGTTATAAATTACATGTTACATTGTAGACAAGTTTTAAATTGTAAACTTGTAAATTTTTCTAATGTAGTTTAGACTAGACTAGACTGGACTAGACTAGATATTGTAGACTAGCTTGCTTCTCATAACATTATCATTATACTTTGCATAGTTTGTTAGCGATATGCAATACAAAGAAAAACACATCCATTTATTGAACCCTCATTAAATCCACCAATTGCAATTGATATTATTTTATTTTTCCATTTTTACCCTATCTTAGTCTCTGCTCCTTTTTACTCTTTGTAATATTCATTTGTTGTAAATTGTAAACTTGTAAAATTTAAAATTGTAACTTGTAAACTTTGCAAAATTGTGAATTTTAAACTTGTAAGTTCCTTGTATATTATTGTAGATGGGTAAATTTTGTAAACTTCTGAATTAAATTAGATTGGGGTGAATCCATGAAGATGGGTGTCTATTTTGGGGGGTCTTATGAGAAAATAAATTTGATTTTTTCGTGTTTTTCAACTTTGGGCAAATGAAAGTGATATTTTCATTTAGAATTTCACTTTCAAGTAAAAACAAAACTTTTAGAGAATTATGTTAGCTTTCTATTCATAATTTTTTCAATTTTTTTTATTGATATTTGATATGTCGTTTCAGAAAATGTTTGAAAGTGTGTCCTTATAAAATGAAAGGAATAAAAAATAGACATGTTTGGTTGCGCCCCTAAAATCATTGTTAAACTTGTGTTTTGCAAAAACAAAATATTTTACGACAATCTACACACAATATATCATTGCGATGACCTCTTGTTCTTTTTCCAAAAGGTGAGGGTTTAAATCCTTTCCTACGTTGATCGATCTTTTCCATTTTTTTTAATTTTTCCAACTTATACTCAATTTGGATATTTGTTTGAACAAATGGTAGCACAACTAGGACTTTCTAATTGCTTCATCCATTGTTGAGGAATTTCAAACACAATCTTTTCCTTATACACTGGGGGTAAACAAACGATAAAACTGTATACCTTAGCTTTTTCAACTCTTAGGTATAGTACATAGCGTTGTAAATTTACAAACTGGGTTACAAATTCTTCCATGGTTAACAATCCTAGTCTCAAATCATTGAATTATTGGGCTTTCTCATCGTAATATCATTCTGACATATACATTTTTTCAATAGTTTAAAAAAAAATTCCAACTCAACTCTTTAATACGTATGTTATTGACACTCTTAGCCTTCTTCCACCACGGAGCATATTTAACAACCAAGATTCTATCACTTCCTCAAATTCTCCATCAAACATGGAGGGCCTTAACTTTTTGAATTCTCCCTGTAAATCTACAAGTCTTTATTTTTGTTTTCATGTATTCATTTCATCACCTTTCTTTAACTCCTAGGGGGTTATATAGGAATGTTATTTGTATTTTCCTCACTACTGCAACTTTGTAGTGCTCCTTTTCTTTTCTTGTAAGGAACATAAAATAAATATAATAATTAAATTGATAATGTTACCTTAGTATATAAAATATTAAAATTCAGAATCAAGTTGCTATTTTTACCTTAGTAATAAAAAATATTTCTATCAAAACTTTCTAACATTCCAAATATTCTCAACACTACATCTCCAATCATACATCAACTTAATAATACATGCTTCCATATATTTTGCACCTATCAAAACTTCGACCTAACGTTTCAAACATTTATTAACATTCATTCATATATTTACACCTATTAAAACTACCTAACATTCATTCATATATTTACACCTATCAAAACATTCACTCCTAACATTCCCACATTCACTGCTAACATTCCCACATTCACACTTAACATTATATTTCACCTATCAAAGCATCCATTCCTAGCATTCCCCTATTTCCACATTCACTCCTAACATTCTCTCATTCCCACATTCACTCCTAACATTGCACCTATCAAAACTTCTTAACATTCCTAACATTAACTTCCTAACATTCCTAACATTAACATTTTCATATTCATTCCCCATATATTCATTCTTAACATTATATTGCACCTATGAAAGCATTCATTCCTAACATTCCCCTATTTCCACATTCACTCCTAACATTCCCCCATTCCCACATTCACTCCTAACATTGCACCTATCAAAACTTCCTAATATTCCTAACATTAACATTTCCATATTCATTCCCTATATATTCATTCTTAACATTAGATTTCACTTATCAAAGCATTCATTCCTAACATTCCCCTATTTCCACATTCACACCCAACATTCACTCCTAACATTCTCCCATTCCCACATTCACTCCCAACATTAACATTCCCCATATATTCATTCTTACGTTCATTCATACATTCACATATATTCATTCTTAACATTAACATTCCCCATATATTCATTCTTAACATTAGATTGCATCTATCAAAACATTCACTGCTAACATTCCCCTATTCCCACATTCACTCCTAACATTGCACCTATCAAAATATTCACTCCTAACATTCCCCCATTCCCACATTCATTCTTAACATTCATTCCAAACATTCATATATTTGGACCTATCAAAACTTTCTAACATTAACTTCCTAACATTCCTAACATTAACATTCTCATATTCATTCCCCATATATTCATTCTTAACATTCGCTCCTAACATTCCCCCATTCCCACATTCACTCCTAACATTGCACCTATCAAAACTTCATAAAATTCCTAACCTTTACATATACATGTATATAATCCAAAAAACAATATCTTAGATCAATGCACATTTATATAATCCAAAAAAAACAATCATGAACATTTGAGTTCAATGTACATGTATATAATCCAAAAAAACAATCATGTACATGTGACTTCAATTTACATGTATATAATCCAAAAATTATGTACATGTGAGTTCAAAGTACATGTATATAATCCAAAAATTAAGCTCCTCCATGTCCAAATCAACTACAATATATATATATATCTACATAAAAAGAACAATATAAATAATTCTCTAATTGACTAGGGTCTTCCCTTGGACTCGTAACAATCTGCAACATGTATAAAAACATATTATGAATATCATAAATTATTTAAGAACTTTAAACAAAAATCAAAACATTAAAACATTAAACTAATATATCGAAGAACAATTCAATTATTAACAAAATTACCTCCAATTCTCTATCATCCAACGAAGTCTTCTCTTTGCCTCTAAAAGGTGGAGTAGACCCAAGCTACAACATATATAAAAACAATTTATAAATATTACAAATTATTTAGACTATTTTAAACTAAATTAAAAAAAATAAAATATTAAACTTACATATCCAACACTATCGTCCAATGGAGTCTTTCCTTTGCCTCGAAATGATCGAAGAGACCCAAGCTTCAACATATAGAAAAGTAATTTACAAATGTCAAACATTATTTAAACTATTTAAACATATATATCAAAGAACAATTCAATTATGAACAAAATTACCTCGGTGCCAATATCCACATCCATCAAAGAACCTATATCTTCACCTCCAATTTCAATATGTTCTCTTCCCTTAAAATTTAAATTTTGTTAATAAATAAATCATTGTTAAAGCAAAAAATATTAATCTTAGCAATTAACTTAAAAAATTAAAAAATTAAAAACATTAGCTCACAATAGATGGAAAATCATCTAAAAAGTTCGAATCTAATGAAACCTACATAAATAAGTTAAATTAACAAAAAGATACATAGTTAAATTTAAAAACAAGAAAAAAATGTTTCAAACATAAATAAAAATGTGTAAATTTTAAATATACCTCTCCAATATGCTCTTCTACATTTCCATCTGTTATCCCTAAACTTGAACCTAGACTACAGGGGTTCAAGTTTAAGGAAATCTTTTCCAACCATGTACAAATCAATGAAATCAAACTGAAAACCAAGCTGATATGAAATCAAAACTATTGGAAAAGTTACACAATTATCAATAAAATAAGCTGGTATAACATGAAAGTTGTAAGTAAAATCAAACAATCATTGAAGAACTAGGCTGGTATGAAATCAAGGCTATTTTGTACAGATCACACAATTATGAATGAATAAAGCTGGTATAATATAAGATCTATAAGAAAATAAAAACATTATTGAAGAAATAGGCCGGTAGGTCAATCAGAGCTACAAGAGAATCAAACAGGAACTGTATAACATGAAATCAAACACAAAGTTCAATATCAAGGTTACTATGATCATAAAGTCAAGAAGTGAAACTGCCTCTGTTTTCTAAAAGTATAAGGATAATTGTATTTCACAATAAGAATTAGTGCAATGGAATTCAATGGACCATATGCATAATAAATTACCAGAAAAACAATTCATAATACACATAGGCAAATCATAATCATGCTCATTCAAGATAGAACCTCTAGTGAAGCTGTAGAGTGTTTATGTTATACAGACAACGATCAAAACTGGGCTTGCATAACTCCAAATTTTCCAACCACAGTCCCCCTTTGCTTCCTTTTGAGAGGAAGAGCTTAAAATCAATAATTTAATTAAACCTTGGTGATAAACAGAGCGAGCCGTATGCTGAGGATGGCTTTGAACCCTGGCCATCATCTTTTGGAGGCTTTTTAGTAAATAAAATGGGAGATTTACCTGTGTATTTCCATTAATGTGCATTAGCAATTTTATATGGCATTGTAGCACTCTATCATACCTTCCATCACAGGTGATGTAATTTTGTATCATCTCTAGAGGGATCTTCCAGCATGGTTTCATTTTACTAACATGGACCCCATTTTTCCAATCAAGCTTTTCACATCTTGGCATCAAGAATTCACTAAAGTCTCCCTGCATATCTTGTTGTTTAAACCATTTTTCACCCTGTGCAGGAACGCCTATTGCCTCAGCAACATAATCCTCATTTACCCTAACAGTTTAGCTTTGCAGCTGCACTCTTTCATCTCTGTAATTTTCAATAAATAAGATGCTTACATGTGATTGGTAGCCTTGCAATTTCTCACAAAAATTAAACCATCCGGACTTCTGCATTAGTTTGGCAGACCTGGGAAATTGCTTTATCCAGTCTGTGTTGTTTGGCTCTAGCCTGCAAATGAAGCCTCCTCGCTTTATCTTCACTATAACCTCTAGCTCTTCCTCGTCGACTGCTTTCGACATTTAAAACCCTATAGATTTGCAATTTTGTTGTATAGACAGACTGGGCTTTAAATCTTAGATAAAACAACACACCCACTAAACTTTGCTGCAGTTACCTCTGTGGCCGGTCTTCATTCTATGCTAGCTCTGTCCTGTCGATAATGCACCTATGCTTGTGCTAGCCCTAATTTGATTGATTTGCAGGCTTAACATAATGAAGATTATAGTGAGAATGGAACCAAAAATCCTCGTAGGTCTTACCCTTAAGCCTCTGTCAGTAATGGAAATCAACAAGGCCTTCACACTATACTGCCCCGAACAGGAAATTATTTGCTGTAACCTCTTGCTCTGAGATATAGGAAAATATACATGATGTAATCCAGACCCTCAATCATAAAATCCATCAAGGTTTGAAAAAAAACCCTAGCTACTTGAAACCCGAATGGTGCTGCTCATGACAAATGAATATTTACAGTATGCTAGCAGGTCTGCGATTATCCTTCTCCAGTTAACTAGAAAAACAATGAAACATATTTCTAGGGGCAAAAGTGAATTAAGTTGATTATGCCACCACTAGCACTAACATTCATTGCATTCAGTGTTCAAATTTAAAATGATGACAAGTGTACCATTTCATAAGTGACCCAATAAAAACCCATCATTTTACGGATAGGTGCTCCTTTAAAACATTTTCATATCGACTGCCAAATAATTATGAATATGACCAAAGTTTATTATCCCTTTACATTCCATGATATTAATAAACAATAAACTTTTCAATGAAATGCCCTTTCGAAATTTTGCTGCCAGTTTGGATAAATGCTGCCAGCTTTAACAATTCACCATATAACATACAATCTCTTGCACATACATAGGTTCATGGCTTATGAATGAAGATTTTGATGATTCTAGATAATAAAAGAAACCAAAATGGTGATCAATCAATCATAAGGTATAAAAAAATCAAAATTAAAACAATAAAAACAAATCACAATCAAAGATTTTAAAATAAAAGGGTGAAACAACCTTAGAGATAACATTCGGCTCCATCTAGGGACAAAGTTTTCCTGAGAAAATTTGAGAACATGCTGACCAGTGCCTTCAAAATTCTGCTAAGGTCACTTATGTCTATTGGGCTGGAGTCTTATCTGAAGTAAAATGATATATACAATGACTATGTACAATAACACTTTGTCTTTCAATATGTGTAAAAATGCTTTAAGAAACGTCCATTGACTGGACCTGCAATCTCTTCACCTTTCATATTTTGTAAGACAAAAATATTATTTTCAAGGATCTTTATGACTGAAAAAGGCCCTATCCATAAGTTTTCAAATTTCCCATGCTTACCTTTTTCATCCTTTCTTGCATCCCATCTAAGAATGAGGTCACCAACTGCAAACATCTCTATTTTAACCTTTTTATCAAAGTTTTTTTTCATTCTTCTTTGATGTTTCTCAGCTGTATCCTTGATGGCTTCCCTCTCCTGCTGCAACTCAACTATTTGGAACATTCTTCTTCTGATATCATCTGGTTCTTCTTCAATTTCCTGCATAAACTTAATGACTGGGGTCACTAATTGAACAGGGAAAACAACATCAATCCCATAAACCAATTGGAAAGGGGATGTCCCAATTGACTTTTTAATTGTTACTCTATTAACCCAGAGAGCAAATTTTAGTTTGGTGTCCCAACTCCGTTTGTTTTCAAACAATATTTTCTTGATACTGTTTACAATGTTTTTGTTGCTGGATTCTGCTAATCCATTTCCTTGTGGATAGTATGGTGTGGACTGTTTTAGGCTAATGTTGTTTTCTTGACAAAAGTTCACCATCTTTTTTTATTTGAAAGCAGGGGCATTGTTAGTAACTAATTTTCTAGGGCATCCAAATCTACCCAGAATGTTTTCTTGAAGGAAAGTAATTATAACCTGTTCTGTTGCTCTCCTTGTTGGAATTGCTTCCACCCATTTAGTGAAAACGTCAGTAGCAGTTAGGATCCATTTATGCTGTCCACTAGAGGGAGGATGAATTTCATCGATGAAGTCTAGTCCCCACTATTGAAATGGGCCATTCACTGAAATAGGTTTTAGAGGTAAGGATTGAAGCTTATGCTTACCTGCAAATTTATGACATTCCACACACGATCTAACCTGATGATATACATCTGAAAAAAGGGTAGGCTAGTAATATCCTGCTCTCAGGATTTTGAAGGCGGTTTCCTTCTAGTACTTATGTCCTCCACAAACTCCACAATGCAATTCTACAATCACAGCATCAACTTCGTATTTCTCCAAACATTTCAACAATATTCCTCCTGGATCCTTCCAGTACAGAATCTGATCTATTAAAACATGCTTCATTGCCTTTAGTTTTAATGATCTGCATTCATTTCTATTTAACTCGAGAGGGAATTGTAAATACAATAGGAAATATACAACATCTTTATACCAGTCAGACTCATCATACATTTTATAAACCTGCTACTTACTATGTTTTGTTTCCATAACCTGCTCTGGCTGTTCTACCATCACAAGAAGATTCAAAACCTGACAATTTGACTCTGTTAGAAGTTTTGCTAATCTCTGCCCCTTTATAAACTTTGTTGGTTTAATTTCTATGTCATATTCCATGACCTTAGCTATCCATCTGCCTCTTTTCCCTTCACTGTCACGCTGTGCTAGAATCTCCTTAACTGCTGCATTTGGGACATATGCCACAACCTTAGAATGTAAAACATATATTCTAAAAAAATTAAGGGCTTTAACTAAGGCATATTCCTGCTTTTCCATTATATTATATTTCAACTCAGAGTCTCTTAATGTTTTACTGAAGAATGAAATTGGCTGTTCCAAATTATCTGAGTTCTTTTGTAACAATACAACAGCGATAGTGTCTTCTTATGCAAATGAGAAGATTGCAAAATATTTTGTATAATCAGGAGCAATCAACACTGGGGCTTCCACTAATGCTTGCTTTATGGCTTCAAGTTCTTGTTTATCCTGGTTATACCACTTAACCTCCCTATCTTTCTTAAGCATATGAGTGATATGCTTTATTATTTCTGCAAAATTTGGAATAAACCATCTTAAAAAGTTGATTTTTCCAACAAAGGATTGAATTTCTTTTTTGTTTATGGGAATGCTAATTTTTAAGATAGCCTTGACTCTCTCTAGATCTATCTTTATTCCCTCAGCAGAAACAATATGGCCTAACAATTTGCCTTCTGTCAGGGCAAAGTGAGACTTTTTAGGATTTAGTGATAAACCAAACTTTCTGCATTTAACAAAAAATTGTCTTAAATGTTTAAGATGATCTTCATTAGACTTAGAAAAGACTGTGATGTCATCTTGGTATATCACTACAAACTTTTCATTTTCACCCACAAAAGCTATATCCATAGCCCTCTGAAAAGTAGCACCTGCATTCATGAGCCCAAAGGGCATTTTGTCATACATAAAGCTCCCCCATGGCATGGTAAATGTTGTTTTTTCTCGGTCCTCCTGCTGAACTGCAATCTGGTTATAACCAGAAAATCCATCAATCATTGAAATTCTGTGAGCACCAACAACCCTCTGCAAAATTTGATCTATTTTTGGTAATGAGTAGTTATCCTTGAGGAAAGATCTATTCAAGTTCTGGAAGTCTACACATAGCCTTATCTCTCCATTCTTCTTACGTACATGGACTAAATTAGCAACCCAAGATGAATATCTTAGAGGCACAACAATTTTTGCATCTAGTAGTTTTTTCACCTCTATTTCAATTACTGGCAGCAATGCTGGGTTAAGCCTTCTAAGCTTCTGTTTAAAACGCTTAATGTTTGGTTTTAGAGGGATTTTGTGCTGAATTATGCTGGTATCATAAGTTTTTAAATCATGATATGACCAGGCAAAAATATCCTTATATTCTTTCAGTAAACCAACATATTTTCTTCTTTCTTCATCTGATAGTAATTTTGACAGTTTTATCATCTTAGGCTGATTTTCAGAACCAATGTTATACTCCATAACATTTTCTTCAATAGTCTGTAGGGTAGGTTTTATCAGTGTATCATCCTTTGAAAACAATATTTCTAAAGGAACAAGTCCCTTAGGAATAAAATTCCCTTTTAATTCAACAATTTTGTGATCAGCAATTGAATTATTTCTGCCAGGTTCATTTTCTACCCATTCTGCATCATGTTCATGATCAACAGTATCATTTGAAAATTCACCTACTAATTCCAGAAATTCTTTTATTTCCTGATCATCATTAAAGACTTTCCAATGTTTAATATTATCTGGGACAGCAGGTCTGTATCTTAC
>LPNX010339847.1:402105-441415 GCA_001517045.1 Pseudotsuga menziesii
AAAATCAATAATACTCCTGCTCCTGCCCATTCTTTACTTGATGCACCATCAAAATACATTTGCCACAACCCATATGGTTCCTCTTTCTTTACTTGTACTGGAATATCTTTTTGAACTTGTAAAACTCCATCAATTTCATCATTTAGTTGCAACATACAAGAACCAAGATTTTCATCAATCGAATAGATCGGATGATTATTAGGGTGTTTACTATCACTTACCAAGTATGTCATCTGTACCTCTCTATAAAGTCTTCTGAATTCTCCTCCAAATACTGGAATTGTAGCATATGAAACATCCATTTACAGAGTTCCTCCCACTTTATTTACCCAGGATCTGGACAATAACATACCAAATTTGGGAGAAATATCTACTACAACAATATCCATCAATACACTCTTCATAGGTACCTGAGTTAAATTCACCACTAGATCCTTGATTACCCCAATACACTTCACTGCCCTAGAATAAAATGCATACAAATCATGGTATGGTTTAGTAACACTCAGTCCTAAGGCTTCCATGACTGATTTTGGCATGATGTTATGTGAAGCTCCTGAATCTAGCAAACAATTATGCAATAATTGATCATGTACTAAAAAGGGTACATAAAATGGAGGAGGATATTCTGAATTATCATCAGGCCGATCAAAAGTTTTTGAACGCACAATAATAGTGGGTTTTTCATCTTGCAAATTAGTCTCATCAGATGGGATAGGAGTAGCATTCATTGCATTTTTGAAAGTTTTAAAAGCTGCATCCCTGTAAACTTTACTCTTAATCAACTCTGTTAAAGGCACAGGGATTTTCACCTTATTAAGCTCATGTTCAAAACTGAAACCACTTACAAATTTATTCGTTTCCTCAGGATTTACAACTTCATCTTTTCTTTCATTTACAATTTGTTTCTGTTTTGTAGACATATTTTGTTTAAGACGAAGAACTTTCACCAATTTTCTAGATTGTGCTGCATGTTTGACCCCTGACCTTAGACCATATGATTTTTGTGGCATTTCCTGACAGACTTCAGGCATAGACATATAATAGTCATCTTCTTCATAATGATTTATTTCTGTAGCATACTGATAATCAGATCTAGTTAGAAAATGAGAGGAATAAGTACTATCAAATTGACTAATATTTTGTTCTTTTGCTTCCAAATCAGCTAACTCCCCTTCATCTATTTCATATGATTCATCATCTCTGACATTATTGTTTTGAAAAGGAGGTTGAATCCTTTGTTCTTCATTTTCTCATCTGTCTCTTTGTATATCATTATTTCATCTTTCTCTTGGGAAGAACCTAGGAGCAAAAGGTCTTCTAAACTGAGTTTTATTTCTATCACCTTCAGGCATGGGTTTATTCTGATTTTTATTTCCCATTTCCAACCTATCAATCTTAGCAGACAAACTTTTTATGATTTTACTCATTTCATCCATTTTGCTATCTGATGACCTTCCTATATGACTGGATGTAATGATTTCTTTCTTGCCCTTTTTATCAACAATTTCGTGTTCTGCTTCCTCTTTGAGTCTATTTGAGGCCAAAATATTTGAATCTACTTCTAATGCTGCACTTTGCATGTTTTGAAGTGACTCAGATTTTCTTTCTCTTAACAGCAAGGAAAACTCATGATCAAATGAGTTTGCATAAGTTAACTTTGATACTGTCTCAGTAGGTTTTATTTCAGCTGAAATCCTACTGTACATTTTGTTAAATCTTTTGGAAAAGTCTCCCACAGCTTCATCCTTTTTTCTTTTTAAAAATCCAAATTCTGTCATATAATACAAATAGTCTTTAGTGTCCCCCCACTGTCTCATAAATGCTTCTTCTAAAGAATCTATGCCATCTATGGAGTCTGGTGGTAATTCCCTAAACCATTTTCTAATCTCGACATCTAAAATTTGAACAAAAACCCTCATCCTGATGTTCAAAATTGTGATTGTCCGCATAACTACAGAATGTATTCCAATGTTCTTCTATAGTAGCATCTCCCTGGCCATTGAACCTTGGAAGGTACTTTTGATAATCTCCTGCTGGGAGAGAATTAAGAGGCTGGGGAAAAACAAGTGGGGCATATCTTGCTGCTACCATAGCAACCATTCTAGGGTTGGAAGTGTTTAAGCTTGTATTAGACTAAAGGCTATTTGACTGTTGTGATGAGAGAGACAGATCACCAGGATTTGATTGCTTCTCTGGGATGGTCTTAACCAAAGGGATATGGGTTGAAGATAAAGAGGAGGCTCCTGTTTGCAATGCTTCAAGTTTAACCTTCTCTGATAGCAAAGGATTTGTAAAGACACGAAACTTGTCAATTTGGGAAGGGGTAAATAACAGGTCTAACTCTTCTCTTCCTTTTTCTGAATGTGGGTTTAAAGAACGAATTGGAGTAGGCAAAGATTCAGGGATCTCCAATTCTGTAGGCTGTTTAAATTTTTCTGATGAAGTAGAAATCAAATTTCTCCTAGCCTCCTTTAACAACTGCTCAAGATCTGAGACTCCTGGATTCAAAGGGGATGAGGGATTTCCTCAAGTTCCTATCTTTTTTGAAGCCACTGTAACTTTTTAAAGGTGACTGAATGTATTCTGTATCAGATTTGACTTATTTTGTTCACCCTGCAAAATCAGTTTCATGAATATGTTGATTACCCAGGGAAGATATTCTTTCCTTTGTTTGTCCCCGGCAATGGCGCCAGAAGATGTTATCCCTAAAGTTGAACCTAGACTACAGGGGTTCAAGCTTAAGGAAATATTTTTCAACCATGTACAAATCAATGAAATGAAACTGAAAACCAAGCTGATATGAAATCAAAACTATTGGAAAAGTTACACAATTATCAATAAAATAAGCTGGTACAACATGAAAGCTGTAAGTAAAATCAAACAATCATTGAAGAACTAGGATGGTATGAAATCAAGGCTATTTTGTACAGATCACACAATTATGAATGAAATAAGCTGGTATAATATAAGATCTATAAGAAAATCAAAACATTATTGAATAAATAGGCTGGTAGGTCAATCAGAGCTACAAGAGAATCAAACACGAACTGTATAACATAAAATCAAACACAAAGTTCAATATCAAGGTTACTATGATCATAAAGTCAAGAAGTGAAACTGCCTATGTTTTCTAAAAGTATAAGGATAATTGTATTTCACAATAAGATTTAGTGCAATGGAATTCAATGGACCATATGCATAATAATTTACCAGAAAAACAATTCATAATACACATGGGCAAATCATAATCATGCTCATTCAAGATAGAACATGTACTGAAGCTGTGGAGTGTTTATGTTATACAGATAGTGATCAAAACTGGGCTTGCCTAACTCCAAACTTGCCAACCACAGTCCCCCTTTGCTTCCTTCTGAGAGGAAGAGCTTAAAATCAATAATTTAATTAAACCTTGGTGATAAATAGAGCGAGTTGTATGCTCAGGATGTCTTTGAACCCTAGCTATAATATTTTGGAGGCTTTTTAGTAAATAAAATGGGAGATTTACATGTGTGTTTCCATTAATGTGCACTAGCAATTTTAGATGCCATTTTAGCACTCTATCATACCTTCCATCACAGGTGATGTAATTTTGTATCATCTTCAGAGGGATCTTCCATCCTGGTTTCATTTTACTAACATCGACCCCATTTTTCCAATAAATCTTTTCACATCCTGGCATCAATAATTCACTAAATTCTCCGTGAAAATATTACTGTTTAAACCATTTTTCACCCTGTGCAGGAACGCCTATTGCCTCAGCAACAGAATCCTCATTTACCCTAACAGTTAAGCTTTGCAGCTACACTCTTTCATCTCTGTAATTTTCAATAAATAACATGGTTACCTGTGAATGGTAGCCTTGCAATTTCTCACAAAAATTAAACCATCTGGATTTCTGCATTAGTTTGGCAGACCTGGGAAATTGCTTTATCCAATATGTGTTGTTTGGATCTAGCTTGCAAATGAAGCCTCATGGATTTCTCTTCACTATAACCTCTGGCTCTTCCTCATCGACTGCTTTCGACATTTAAAACACTAAAAATTTGCAATTTTGTTGTATAGACATACTGGGCTTTAAATCTTAGATAAAACAGCACACCCACTAAACTTTGTTGCAGTTACCTCTGTGGCCAGTCTTCATTCCATGCTAGCTCTGGCCTGTCGATAATGCACCTATGCTTGTGCTAGCCCTAATTTGATTGATTTGTAGGCTTAACAGAATGAAGATGAAAGTGAGAATGGAACCAAAAATCCTCGTAGGTCTTACCCTTAAGCCTCTGTCAGTAATGCAAATCAACAAGGCCTTCACACTATACTCCCAGGAACAGGAAATTCTTTGTTGTAACTGCTTTCTCTGAGATATAGGAAAATCTACACGATGTAATCCAGACCCTCAATCATAAAATCCATCAGGGTTTGAAAACAAACCCTAGCTGCTTGAAACCTGAATGGTGCTGCTCATGACAAATGGAGATTTACAGTATGCTAACAAGTCTGCGATTATCCTTCTCTAGTTAACCAGCAAAACAATGAAATAGATTTCTAGGGGAAAAGTGAATTAAGTTGATTATGCCACCACTAGTACTAACATTCATTGCATGTAGTGTTCAAATTTAAAATGATGACAACTGTACCATTTCATAAGTGTCCCAATAAAAACCCATCATTTTATGGACAGGTGCTCCTTTAAAACATTTTCATATCGACTACCAAATAATTATAAATATGACCAAAGTTTATTATCCCTTTATAGTCCATGGTATTAATAGACAATAAACTTTTCAATGAAATGCCCTTTTGAAATTCTGCTGCAAGTTTATAAAATGATGCCAGTTTGGATAAATGCTGCCAGCTTTAACAATTCACCATATAACATACAATATCGCGCACATACATAGGTTCATGGATTATGAATGAAGATTTTGATGATTCTAGATAATAAAAGAAACCAAAATGGAGATCAATCAATCATAAGGTATAAAACAAAGCAAAATTAAAACAATAAAAACAAATCACAATCAAATATTTTAAAATAAAAGGGTGAAACAACCTTAGAGATACCACCATCATTTTGACTATTGGAGACTCTAAAATTATGTTCATATAACAATCGAGAAAACTAAAAACAATAAACATTTACGTAACGTATTTATTACTATACTTAAAAAAATAATTTATCATACATAGATATAATGTAACAAAAAGTTTAATTCAAAATAAATAAATAAAAATAATAGATTGGAAGTACACAAACCTCTCCAATACTTGACGTGTCATTAGATATTCTATCCGAAGCTATATTATGACAAAGATTGGCATAGGCCTTTAGATCTTCAATGCCCATACAATCTAACTCGTCATTTGTTTTGTAAACAAAATTTTTCCAAATAGTGGCTCGAGCCCTCTCTCAACTCAATCCAACATCAACTCCTACAAATTCCGAATTCAAACCTTCGCCAACATTATGCCTTGTAGTTGTCCCAACTTGTGATGTGGGCTCCATCCTTGATTTGTAAGTCACAAGCCTACGTGGATGAGATATCAAAGGTGGAGGTCGAAGAGTACTAGGATCTCTAAGGGAACCTTTTCGATTGCATATCCTCCCCTTTCCAACTCCATAAAACTTAGAATTAATATCAGTATATTTTGGCTTCATTCCTAAAAAAATTCAACATAAAAAAACCTAGCAAAATAATTAGGAACCTCATCGTTCCATTGCAATCGACCATATGCTGGAAGAAACCAATCATATAAAAAATGTGTAAGTTCAGGGTGCTTAAAATATTTCACTTTCAATGCTTTCTGCTTTAGGCCTTCTTTGAAGTTGAACATTGAGTTGGCCTGTTCTCTAGTCACCCTGTCCTTCACAACAGCCCACCTGTTTGGACCCATCACTTTTGCCTTTCTTCTTTGAATCAAGGCAACAAAACCATCTATTGTTGGTCCAAGATCCTCATATACCTCAATGAATTTTTGTAAAGATTGCAAAACCATCTCTATACTTTGTTTGTTCTCTAGAGTGAGATCTGAACAAGAAAGATCAATTTGCAGTTTGTCATAGTGAGCCCTACAACTTTCAAGAGTTGTTTGTTGAAGACCACTTTCCCATGGAATCTTGTCCGATAAATTTGATGGATAGGTCATAATGGGCTTACAACCCTCAGCTAGCTAGACATATTGCGTCATTGCTCAACCTTCGCCACCCTGTGTAGGATAACGAGCCTCATGTGAACCTTTCTCTGCTTCCACACTTGTCTCCCATATAGAAGGTCGAGATCCATGTTCACCCATAGATGATAAGGGGGAATCATCTCTAGCACTATCGCCACATCGATGATCAAATGAATGTGAACTATTCAATAAGCTTGAGTCCCGAGGTGAAGTCGATAATATTCGGTTTTCATTCTGGACACCAACTCCTAAAGAATGTGATGACCTCCTATGCTTCTGTCTCAAAGGATTCTCTCTTTCCATTGGATATGATATCTACAAGTTTACACAAATATCAATTTATACATGTTAATTAATCAACTTCAAATACCTAGCTACTATTAAAACTAAGATTTCAATGAAATATAAATAGAAAAACAAAGGTGGTATGGAGAAATAACATATATAAAGACGATGAGGCCTCTTCATGATAAGAAATATCCTTGAATCCACTAAATACACTGGTATATGATAGTTAATATGTAAGTTGTATAACGTTTTGACCCCGACACATGCCATAAATTTGTTTTGGTTTAGAGGCCGAATGTTGAAACGTAGAGTAATTTGAAGCCAAACATGCTGATCCATTAAATAATTTTGCAAGTCGAGAGGTGAAAAATGCAAGGATATAGTGTGTCAGGCCTAAATATCCAGGCTTGAAGTTCGAGAGCTGTAATGCCTCAATCACTAAGGGCATAACCTTCTACATGTTAATTAATCAACTTCAAAGACCTAGCAACTATAAAAACTAAGATTTCAATAAGCCTCCCAGATATCACTAATATTATCTAATAGTTCTTTAACTGCATGTGCATGAACTACGTTTTGCTAAGTATAAAATATAGTCTAAGGCAAGTGCAAGTACTTACCTACTCTACAGACATACACTACTGCTGGCTACTAGCTACCTAGTCGTTATAGAGTTGTTAGTGAGAGAATCACTATTAAATATAGATAGAGCTTCTATTTCTTCAACTAAACTTATATCGTAGGTGAATCAGCTAGTTCATCCCTGAATCTCATAGGGAGAAAGTATTTCTAGATTATTCTACATCGCAGTCTCGATTGAACTAACATAATATTGTAATAGATATCTAGCATTCCGTGCCTTCTCTTCATTTCTCAGCTTTAAATACTTCCACTTCCCTTCTTCTAGGATCTGGAGTGTTTACATGAATTATATATCCTAGTGCCTCTGGTTGTATATGTTAAATTTTCATATGCTTAGCTAAGACATTAGTATTTCATTTCATTTTTCACAACAAAAGCATATAAACAGGATCCTTGAAATATAGACAAGCACAACCATACAAAAGGAACACAAAGATTTATCTTGGGAAAACCCTAAAGGGAAAAACCCAGCAAAAGCTTCCTCAATATAGATTCCCCAAAAAGATAAAAGATAAAACCAGCAAGGAGATCAAAGCCTGATCCTCCTCCTTCTCCAGCTACTTCTCGTCTCCACTAATGCGCTACACAAGTGAGAGTGTGTGTCACAAATGAGGAGCACTACACCTCTATTTATATTCATCCGTTCACTTAAGTTAACTCATCTGTCATGTAGGCTCGAGTTAATCATGTAGGCTTGAGTTACACATGTAGGCTCAAGTAACCACACTGGGGTGCTAATGACCCACCTTTACAATTAGAGGGGACTTCCTCATGACTCTTATTAGTTCTTCTGATTAGGATCATCGGGGTACAAAGTAATACAAGTGGTTCTCCTGGTAGGACCATCGGGGACCACAAAGAAATACATATAGAATATTCTTCGAAGTTACAATATTTCAACACTCCCCCTTAACGAGAAGGGTATTCTATAACAACATCAACAACAACAATAATAGGAGAGAGATAGAGGACATCATCAACATCATCAGGGTGATACATCTATAAATCATTGGAAGCTTTTCAACATCATGTAGTCTTCATATTCAATCTTTAGTCTTCAACATCATCAGTACTTTGACCGCTTCGATCAGCAACATCTTCATCGTCTTCACTCTTCAATCATCAGCAACATCTTCAGCACTTTGACCTTTCTATCAGCAACATCTTCAACACTTTGACCTTTTTGATCAGCAACATCATCTTCAGCACTTTGACCTTTCGATTAGAAACATCATCTTCAACACTTTGACCTTTCGATCAGCAACATCTTCTTCAGCACTTTAGCCTTTCAATCAGCAACAACATCATCATCATAGTTTGATATTTCGATCAGAAACATCATCATGAAAACATCAACATCATCATCATCAAAATATCAGCATCAAAATATCATCATCATCACATTCTGATCTTTCAATCAGAATCATCATTATCATTAGCCTCTGATATTTCGATCAGAAACATCATCAACCGAACATCATCATACTCTAACATCAACTCATCATCATATTCTGATCTTTCGATCAGTACGTCATCATCATCATACTTTGATAATACGGCATCATCATCATCAAGATCTCATCATCATCACATTCTGATCTTTTGATCAAAAACATCATCATCATCATCGCATTTTGATCTTTCAATCAGAGAACATCATCATCAGCAACATCATCATCATCATATTCTGATCTTTCGATCAGAGAACATCATCATCGTCAGCAACAACATCATCATCATCAACAACTTCTAATCTTTCGATCAGAGAAACATCATCATCATCATATTCTGATCTTTCGATCACAGAACATCATCAGCAGCAGCAACAGCATCATCATCATATTCTAATCTTTCAATCAGTACGTCATCATCATCATAAAAACATCAACATCATCAAAACATCAACATGATCCTTCCTTTCGGAATTACGGGATTTAGGTCTTTACGGAGTTACCAATGATCCTTCCTTTCAGAATTACGGGATTTAGGTCTTTACGGAGTTACTAACGATCCTTCCTTTCGGAATTACAGGATTTAGGTCTTTACGGAGTTACTAACGATCCTTCATTTCGGAATTACGGGATCAACATATTTGTGGAACTTAGACAATCCTTCCTATTGGAATTACGATATCAAAACATCTGTGGAACTCAGACAATCCTTCCTATTGGAATTACGGGATCAATTCAATCATCCTTCCTTTCGGAATTATGGGATTTAGGTCTTTACAGAGTTACTAATGATCCTTCCTTTTGGAATTACGGGATCAACACAGATGTGGAACTCAGACAATCCTTCCTATTGGAATTATGGGATCAACACATCTGTGGAACTCAGACAATCCTTCCTATTGGAATTACGGGATCAATTCAATGATCCTTCCTTTCAGAATTACGGGATTTAGGTCTTTACGGAGTTACTAATGATCCTTCCTTTCAGAATTACGGGATCAACACATATGTGGAACTCAGAAAATCCTTCCTCTATGAATTACAGGATCAACACACATTCTCGAGTACCGAAGTTACCGGATCCGTTCTGAACCGAAGTTCAAGGATGATACAATCCTACCACATTCACGGGGACCGAGATCTCCGGATACATTTTGAACTGAGGTTTAGGGATGATGCAATCCACCACTTTCATGGGGGGCGAGACCTCTGGATACATTTTGAACCGAGGTTCAGGGATGATGCAATACACCACTTTCATGGGGACTGAGACCTCCGGATACATTTTGAACCGAAGTTTAGGGATGATGCAATCCTACCACTTTCACGGGGGCCGAGACCTTTGGATACATTTTGAACCGAGTTTCAGGGATGATGCAATCCACCACTTTCACAGGGGCTGAGACCTCCAAATACATTTTGAACCGAAGTTCAGGGATGATGCAATCCTACCACAAGCATGGGGGTCGAGACCTCCGAATACATTTTGAACCGAAGTTCAGGGATGATGCAATACTGCCACATTCATGGGGGTCAAGACCTCTGGATACATTTTGAACTGAAGTTCAAGGATGATGCAATCCCACCACATTCACGAATACCGAAGTCATCGGATCTATTTTGGACAGATGTCATAGGATGATACAATCCCTCTTCATTCTGGAGGACCGAGGTCACCGGATCACTTTTGGACAGATGTCTCAAGATGATACAATCCCTCTTCATTCTCAAGGACCGAGGTCTCCGGATCACTTTAGGGCAATTTCCCAGGGATGATACAATTCCACTGCAACATCACTAATCCCCCTTTCTAGGAAGGTCTTTTCGAACAACACCAAGCTTGTCTCGAAATTGTTCGAACTTTACCCGAGACAGAGGCTTCATCAGTACATCATCATTCAAACCATCATCATCTACATCTTCAGTATAGAAATACAGAATCATCATCATCTGCATCTACAGTATGTAAATACTGATTCATAATCTATATCTTTAGTATGGGAATACTGAAACATAATCATCTACATCTTATCTCGTATGTAGAAATACCGAATTTTTATGTGTTACAATCGAAACACAGGGTTCTCTGTCATCAAAAATCTGGTTATCACATAGAATCATTGTAATATCCATCTTTAGGTCAAAGAGACCTGATATCAGCTTCCGAAGCCATATGACTTCACAAATTAGCAGAGCAATCTGCTATGTATTTTGCTTCAGCCATGCTACGAGAAACACTGGACTGTTTCCTGCTAAACCATGAACTCATAGCAGACCCCAAACAAAAGCATCTACCTAATGTGATTTTCCTGTCTGAGTTACTTCCAGCCCAATATGCATCTGTGTAGCCATACAATCTATACTCATGGCTACCATCATAGTATAGACCAAATTCTATAGTCCCTTTCAGATATCTCATCACATGTTTTGCGGTTACTAGGTGAACCCATCTTGCTTGAACAAGATATTGACTTAAGGTGTTCACAGCAAAACAAATGTTTGGTCTAGAATTTGTTCAGTACATTAATGACCCAATGATCTATCTGTAATGAGTCACATCCACTAAATTTGATGAGTCATCAGCTAACAGCTTCAGGTTGGAGTCCATGGGTGTGGCCATGGATTTTCATTCCAACATATTGAATCTCTTCAATATCTCTACCACATACTTTCCTTGGTTGAGAAAGATTTCTTCTGAACTTTGTCATATTTCCAGACCTAGGAAATAGTGCAGTAACCCAAGGTCTTTCATCTCAAATTCTTCTTCTAGTTTCTTATTTCTTTCCATGATCCATTTCTCCTTCCCTGTCAAGAATAAGTCATCCACATATAATAATAGGATGATAGGTTCATCTTCTACAACCTTGAGATAAAGGTTAGGATTAGCTTTACTATTGGTAAAGCCAATAATTCACAGGAAACTATATATCTTTCCATACCAAGCTCTGGGAGCTTACTTCATGCCATAGAGGGCCTTCTTCAACTTACATATATGAGTCCATCTGTCTTCAACTTCAAATCCTTTCGATGTAAAACTCTTCCCCAATCATACCATTAAGGAAGGATTTTCTTTACTTCATCATGGAAGCAACTACCATCATAGTTCTGAAGGAAGTGTACCTTGCTTCCTGGAGTAAGTGTCTCTTCAGAATTAATTCCCTCCTTCTTATAGAAATCTCTAGCCACAAGTCTTTCCTTACTTCTATCAGCGACATATTTTATCTTGCAAATCCATTTGTAAGATACCACATTCTTGCTTTCTAGTTTGAGTACTATATCCCAAACATCATTCTAGTATTATTTATCATAACATCTTCCATGAGCTCATCTTGTCAGATCATCAACATATCCTAGTCTTCTGCATTCAACTCTGAAGGCTGGAACCCAAAAGTCTCGATCCATCAGGAAGTTGTCCATCATATCGTACTGTGTCGAACTCATATATCTTTTGTAGTCACTCCCCTTGAAGTGAAGTATTATCTTTCTTCTTCATTCTGTACAGGTGGTTCTATGATTGATATATACTGGTCAATAGAGTATGTCATGTCAAAGTCTATTCTTTCTGAGGCATATCATGAACCTTGCTTTGTACAATTGTTCTTGTATATCCATATGGAGGATAATACATACTTTCCTTTATGTCTCGAAATCATATCGTATACATAATTCCCCATGATCAACTGTTATTCTTTGATCATAGGTTCTTTCATAGCATTCTTTTCTTCATCTTGAGTTATCTCTCATACCCATGGTAGTCTTCATCCTTCGACATGGATATACCGCTCTTTGAATCTCTTTCTTCCATCATGGTGTCTTTGACCCTGGGAGCTTCAGATTCATGTTTATTGAATTGTCATCACTTGTTCTTTGGAACAAGTCTCATCCTTATTTTCTTGTAGGAGGTTGTACAGGACCTTTCCTACAATTCAAATGCACCAGTTGCATGGTTAGAACTATTTCATAAATCATATGCATAACGACAAATTCTTATGCATCATGCAACTGTTTAGCCAATACAACATTCATCCATATTTCATAGAAACTTTATAGACTAATCCAATATGTTAGCAAAGAGGTTTGGTAAGTAGCAATGGAGAGTTGTATAGCACCATGAGCTACTTACCCATCACATGCATATTAGTAGTATACAGTCATTAATGCAAACAATCTATCATGCATAACACATCAACTGAATATAATCAAATGTAAAACAATATCATGAAATGACAATTGAATACTTATCTTTTATTTATTTCGTGGGTAGACTCCATCTTGATCATTCTGATTTATCATCATTTCTTATCCAAATGATAAGATGGATAAGAGGTTCGTCAAGAATTGAGTTCTTCATATTCCTCATCGCTTGAGGGATCTTCTTTGAATGGTGATAGCTTGATCTTCAATTTGCTCCCATCTTTCTTCTTCTCTTCTTATGAGACGAGCTTCTTCTTCTTCCCAAAGTCAACTGAAAGTAATCACTTTCTTCTAGCACACATTCCTCACATGAATGAATCCCATGATAGTGGGAGGCCATTCAAGGTGGCTATCACCACTTCTGCATTCTCTGCTTCTTCTTATACTGCTTCAAGATGTTATGCATTCTGGATCTTCACATTCTTCAACTTTTTTCTCAAATCCATCTTCTGAATTATGTTCTTATCTTCAAATAGCTTGATCAAGAAATCAAACATCTTCTATGTCTTTAGGGAAGACACTTGTGGTACAAGTTGATTCGTGATTGAATAAACAATGATCTTCTTGGCCTTGATCAAGTTCTTCTTGTGTAAGGCTTTGAGGCTCATCTCCCTCTAGAACTGGAACCTCTCTACCCATGTAGGTGTCCAATTCATTTTCTTCAGAGAGATCAAATACTTTCATGCTTGGAATTTTTCAACTTCATCAAGGTTATCATCAACCTGATGTGATAGATCACTTTGAAATGAGAACCTCAAATGCAAATAGCAAAATATTAGATCTTACCGATTTAAGGTGTACGTCCTGCTTCCGGAGCTGGCTGATCTAGGGTTTGTCAGAGAAACCCTAATTTTCAAAACTTGGAATATTTCAAATATTATTCCATAGAAATATAGATCTCTTCAAAAAAGAGCTTTCCAATGTACTCCTTTTCTGAAAATAGTGGAGGGAAGCTCCTGGAACAGGAATCCCTAGTTTTCCAATTTCTTTTGCAGAAATGCATGTTACTGTTTCTGTGATATCTCCGAAATTGCTGCTCCTCTGTGTCTGAAATTTAGCACTGAGGTAACCTCGCATGTCCCTGATCCGACACCATAGGTTTCATCAGAGTTGGTTTCACCAATTTGTATTTATGATCATTTTCCCAAGGTGACCTGTTACAGGACTGTTCAAAACAGTGAAGTTGTACGGCATGCCATGTGTCACTGGTTCATCTTCAGGTTCTAAAATTTGGACCACAGAAATTAAAATCAGTTTTATTTATGGAAAATCTTCATGAATTCCATTTTGACCTCTGTATCCCAAGCTATAGCAATTTTCCCTAGGTGTCCTCTTTAGGGATGAATTCTGGAAGAGGTTGGAACCCTAACTTGGAGGGATCATAGCTCCTAGAATATAGTGAATCTGAGGCTGAAGTTTGGACACAATGTTCATCCAGATTTTATCTTTGGTATCTGCCATTTTCATCTCTTGAACCTTCTACAATATTGGGATATAGCGAATATACCAAAACATAGCAGTTTTAGTATTTAGGGTTTTTCTAGCTCTGGGTCAAACTAGGGTTTGACTTTCCTGGAGTTTCACCCAACCAAAAATCTTGATCCAAGTCTCTAAAGTTCAATTCTGATGAAGAGATCAATCGTGTGTTGGTCTCACTCAAAAATTATTCTTCTGCAAGAAGCGCTAATTTCCCACACGGAAAACTGAAAATGCTCGGAATCGAATTCTGCTTCGACAAAAAGATGCACCCTTCAATGGAGAGTCAGACAAGCCTTCTTTTGCTGATCGATTGTGGAGAGAGAACCAAAAAGTAAGAATCCCTAGATTCTATAGCTGCACAATGTCTTCTTTTCATGGTGGCTCTGATACCATGTTAAATTTTCATATGCTTAGCTAAGACATCAGTATTTCATTTCATTTTTCATAACAAAAGCATATAAACAGGATCACTAAAAGATAGACAAGCAAAACCATACAAAAGGAACACAAAGATTTATCCTGGGAAAACCCTAAAGGGAAAAACCCAGCAAAATATTCCTCAATATAGATGCCCCAAAAAGATAAAAGATAAAACTAGCAAGGAGATCAAAGCTTGATCCTCCTCCTTCTCCAGCTACTTCTCTTCTCCACTAATGCGCTACACAAGTGAGAGTGTGTGTCATAAATGAGGAGAACTACACCTATATTTATATTCATCCATTCACTTAAGTTAACTCATCTGTCATATAGGCTCGAGTTAATCATGTAGGCTCGAGTTACACATGTAGGCTCAAGTAACCACACTGGGGTGCTAATGACCCACCTTTACAATTAGAGGGGACTGCCTCATGACTCTTATTAGTTCTTCCAATTAGGAGCATCGGGGTACAAATTAATACAAGTATTTCTCCTGGTAGGACCATCGAGGACCACAAAGAAATACATATAGAATATTCTTTGAAGTTACAATATTTCAACAGTATAATGCAATGAAGAGTAAGGGCAGTGAATCAACTAACAGCTATCAATCAGCTATTGTGATTTCATGGATTTATCACATCAAATGGAAAGGACATATAGATTTCAACTTGGACTAAGTTGAGCATCTAGGGACTGACTACATACACCTATGGATTCCCCCTCATTAGTCCAGCCTATCTCTATTGTTTTACGTTACACTTCTGGCTATTTTGGTCTCCGTCCCCATAAGAAGATAAACCAATTATTTCTTTAAACTTGCCTTTCTCTATCTAACCTTTTGTCTTTATGTTTTGGAAAAGCATGAAATGGAAATCGAACTTAATGCAATGCATCATGGACTATGATAGCCATAAAGTGCCATGGGACTTATACTTCGGCTAATATTTGTATGGACTAAAGCAAGTAGTAGAGGTTATGGACAAAACTATATAGTTATTACACTACAGCTGAAGTTGTAACTCAGGCAAGAAGTAAAATGAAAAGGTTTTGAAATATTTTCCCCTACCAACGAAAAAACATAAAGAAATAAATTGTTTACTTAGGGAGTTGACCAGCTCTTTCCATTTGGACAGATTTGATCAGCTCTGTCCATTTGGACAGAGCTATTCAACTCTGTCCAAATGGACAGAGCTCATTAACTCTGTTCAAATGGACATAGAAGATCAGCTCTGTCCATTTGGACAGAGTTGCAACCTGTGCAATCTTAAATGTCATTTACATATGCTACATACTGCAGCTACATTAATGGTGACATGAATTAATCATTGCATAACCCACCAAAAATCCACAGATACCTTACCCTACGTAGAAACACCCCCTGCTCTGCGATCCATTAACTCCTTAGTTCCCTTAGTTTCCATGACATAAAACATCTAATTTTTTGACACTCCCAGCTCTGTCCATTTGGACACCCCAACCATGGATCTTTTCTCTGGTGGAGTTATTTAATCCTAAATAGGCATGGATTATTTTGGACAGAGCTGTCTAAATACTCTATAAATTTTAATGTACATAGAGAATAAAAATAAGCTAATTAAAAAGTTACGGATTTTTTTGGATATAGTTGTCTAAATATTCTATAAAATTTCATGTACATAGAGAATAAGAATAAGCTAATTAAAAAATATAGAAAAAGAAAAAACATTAATAGATTTCAAATTTTATGTTAAATTTTGTTTAATTAAAATCATTTAAAATAACTATTACAGTTAAAGCCAAATTCAAAATCTAAGATCTTATATCAATAGTGCTTCATATGTTCTTTTAATTTTTTTTGCAATCAGCTATGTCCAAATGGACAGAGTTGTCCAGCTCTTTCCATTTGGATAGAGCTTTTCAACTCTGTCCAAACTGGCAGAAATTGAATGTGTATATCAGCTACAATATGCTATTTATGGGCGCATAGAGGCTGGGAGTTTTCTTTTGAGGTTGTTGTAAAATTGGGGAAGTGGAATGTAGGCCCTGACCGTTTGTATCGGTTGGAATTGGGTGAAACTGGGATTATATTCAATATAAACTATACGATGGTGGCCCTTTAGGGAGAACAGCTCCTATCCTAGCCCCTCTTATAACGGTTCTATCTATGATAACCAGGATTTCACCAAGCATTAGCTTTAAGACTAGTATGATTACAGTTTCGTATATTTTTATATTATGCATAATACTACTACTTATAGTGTTTTATTACACTATGCTTAACTATGAACACTTAAGCTTGTTTCTCATTTGTATTGGATTTGTTAACCACTTGTTATCTATGGGAATAGTTCAGGTCATGGATTCTGACCATGTAAGCTTGAATAGGCTTGTAACTCTTCATATGAAACATAGGTATATTTAACACTATGTTACTTATACCGATATAAGCTTTGAATACACTTTATTCTATGAACTTATGTTGTGCTTATAACTAACCTGTATTGATTAGGGAAACTATATAAGTGTAACCTTCATAACCAGTAGTGGAATCACTTGTATTACATTAGCTTACTACCATTGTAATTATGAGCATAGAGATTACGTGAATACAATAGGTGGAATCATTGAACATAATAGAGTGGTTACCCTTGTTTATCATGTGTAATATGAAACAAGCACATAAGCTAAGCTATACTGCTATTACTCTATACAAATTATGTAATATTTAAAGGTAATCATGTACAAAGTAGCGTGTACAGAACATACATCTGTCCAAATGGACAGAGCTGTTCAACTCTATCCAAATGGGAAGAGTTGTTCAACTCTGTCCAAATGGACATAGTTGTTCAACTCTATCCAAATGAACAGAGCTGTTCAACTCTAATTACAACACTATGATGAATTAACAAAGATTATGTGGTCCTTATTCAGATATCACTATGATAGTACTTTTATTATGCTTACTTTACTAGTGCTGTAATACCATAACAGGTGAACATGACTAATGCATTGCTTGTAATTGAATAGATATGGAAAAAAACTCTACATGCTTTATCATAGTTAAAACCACTACCTTTATATTACATAGTATTAGCTCAATACTTATTATTACTTGTAACATAGGATTCTAACCTTTATTATGCAAATACAGGTAAACTATCTGTAATCTAAGAATTAGACAAGCTTTATATAGAGTTAGACAAGATTTATATAAGAGTTAGACAAGCTTTATAAAAGAGTTAGACAAGCTTTACCTCACAGTCAAGGGGCAGCAAAACAATACCACACCATAAGAAGACCATGTACACCTCCATAAATATACCTCCATGATGAACAGACCTCCACGATCGACCTCCACGAACAGACCTCCACGCCAAGAGGAAACCAGACAGGTAGAGGGATGACAGGATGGTGGATGTACATGTCATATGACTGGGTGATGTGGAGGAGGATGAGACAGGTGGTGAGATGAGACAAGACGAGTGGTGAGACGAGCCGGGTGGCACAATGGGTGGCGGGAGTAGTAGGACGACGACAAATCGCTGCAGGGAAAACAATCGAAATGAGGCCGCAGTTGACCTTATATGGTAAAATATTATTCGGCCGAATAATTATTGAAAAGACGATAAAAATTGCTGGTCGGCAATCTGTTCCATCAATTTAAACAGTTACTGTTAAATTTTATTCAGCCGAATAATGGATTCGTTATTCAGCCGAATAACTATAATTATTCGGTCGAATAATGCCATTATTCGACCGGATAAATATAGTTATTCATCTGAATAACTCCCGCGATGTTGGTTGGGAACCTGATTCTCACGGAAACCCGATTCTCACTGAAGTGTTAGCCAACTTCGATTTTTCCCCATTGAATTGTATATTTTAATTGTAATTGCAATTACAATTTAAAAATGAAAAATGTGATTATAGTTTAGTTTGATTGTTGTTTTTGTAAACTTGTAAATTCTTTTGCAAATGAAATTAATTTTTATTTTTCTGTAAATGAAATATAATTTTGAATTGTAATTGTAAGTTGTAGTTGTAATTTAAAATTGCAAATTGTGAGTGTAAATTGCAACAGTAGATTATATTGTATAGTTGTTAATTTTGTAATATTTTATTTGTAATTTATGTTAAATTGTAAGTTTCGTTTGATTGACAATTTTGCAAACTTGTAAATGTTTTTACAAATGAACTCAAATTTAAAATTGTAGTTGTAATTTTTTTTGTAAATGAAATCAAATTTTACATTGTAATTATTTAAATTGCAAAATTGTACAATTTCGTAAGATTATAAAACATTAATGATTGTTAAATATGTTAACATTGTAACATAAAACAAACTTTAAACTATAAATGAAAATAATGAAAACATTTAACAAGCCATTATGTTCAAAAAAAATTTCATATATATATAATCATAAAGTCCACAAATAACACAGTCTACAAATCACCCATGGGCCATTGATCGAGAGATCAACTAGCATGGCCAATGCCGTCAGATGCACTATTCCCCTGGCCTTCCTCATTCATATCACGAAGAAAACAACCCAGGTCTGAGAACTGTAGAAGTTAAAATCGTGAACTATGTGTTACCAACTTTTTGTACCACAGTTGGGTTACCTGAGGAGCCGTCGGTTGACAAACTTGTTCAAAGTCTGATTCCAGTGTATCAGTTGATCTGTCTGCATGTCTAGCCAATATTGGCTAGCCACTTTCTATTTTAATAATTTTGACCATGTCCCCGCGGGGTTTGTAATAAATGTGCTAGAAGGGTATGTTTTGAGTGGTTCAGTCTCCTAAGACATAGAATCTCAAATATGGTATTCTAGGGAGTTTTTTTCCCCTGACAATTATGCTTTTCCTTTAGCCCAGCATAATTGACGAGGTTTTCCCCCGCTTCCTCCAAAGCTGGAATGCCCGATGTTGAATTATGGGCCTTGGGGGATTATTAGAGCCCAACTGAGTGTTATAAATCTACTAGACATTATTTAGGTAGATCATGGTCATTTCCTAGGTCATCTGGACACATAATAATTTTTCGAAAAAAACATTTGTTTTTTAATTTTTTAATTTTTAATTAGTTTTCCTAAGTTTTTTGTGTTAATTTTTCCATAAATTAAATGGAAAAAACCCGTTCGTGGTAAGTCGGTCATCCAGACTCCGAATCCAATGATTGAAGGCTCCAACCTTAAGCCAAAAATCATTCTTGATCAACCAGCCAGTCAGAACCAACTTTTAGATCAACAATCAGACACATAATGCCTTTTTTCTCAAAAAAGTCAGTTTTGAGTAAAAAAATGAATTTTTATTCAAAAATGATTATTTTGGTGAAAATTAAAACTCTCCAAATTAATCTAAATTCAGTAAAATAAAAGGATAAATGACATCTCATGGATCACTTATGATGATTGGAGTTATCATAACTTAGCTTCAGTCATCATTAAGAGAGTAATTAATTTATTATCAGTTAGCAGACATGTCATCTCCAGCTAAAGAATGAGATGGAGAGCACTCACTGGTCCGATGATTTGATCGAGCTGAAGACTGAAGCTTACACCATCAGTAGGCTTCCCAAACCTGGCAGTGGCTCCTTCGGACCTAGCAAAGTAGGTTTCCAGACCTAGCAGGAAGCTTTCCTATGTAGCAGGGCGTCTCCTTCATCCATTCACGCCCATCTCTCTCCAGAGGGCACTTTCCACATGTGTGGGATCATCTGTGGATGGATTTTAGTGTTTAGGGTTGGAGTGGGGGTGGCTTGCCTAGGTGGAGGCCTCCCCTCATTCCTGGTTCTCCGATTTAGGTCTGGCATGTCTATTTGGTGGCGAGGCTGGTTAGGGTTTGAGGATTGGTTTTATGGTTTTACCACTCTCTCATTGTACAAATAGAGGCTCCTTTATCTCTATTCGAATGGATTTTTGTGTAGAGAAACTCTGGTGAAACTTTTGTAATTGCTTGTTGCTTCTATGCAACCATTGGAATAAAATTAAGGCTTTGGAGGCTCATGTAATGTGATTCTTTGGATGATTGCACTTGATGGATGAGGTGATGTTGTTTTAATGCTTTTCTTTCTTGTCTATTTGAGATTATGATGTTATTCTTTAGAAGGATTTTGTAAGCACATAAGAACGGGTATTTACGGTTTGCAAGTTAGCTGTTTATTGATTTACTTTTAGAACTTAAAAAGGAACATTATTTTATTTAGTTATAGTTCATGCTCTTCTTTATTTCAATTTGTGAACAATACATGATCTAATCTTTTGTATGGAAAGTCTATGAGTGTTATTTTGCAGCTCCTTCCATCCAACGAAGTAGAAGTTCAAGCTCAGCTACATCTTTTTCTCTTGGAGAAAAGTACACTTTTCTGGTAATTGCATGCTTCATGAGATCCAAATGCCTTAAAAAGATCCATAGGTTTAACCATTCACTGCTTACTTTTATTCATCTTTCAAATTAAAAATCTTTATTTTCATGGGATTACGGCACGTTTGGGCTAAAGTGAACATTCATTCACTTAGCCTTTTCCCCAGTTCGTTGCCTTATGCTTTATTTTCATCCTTTTAGGATTTTTATTTGCATCCTTTCCTTCCTTTTGTTTGCTGTCCACTTTTCCCCATTTTCACCCTTTTGGACAGCCCTCTTTTGCCTCTTTGTTTCCACTTTTTGCAGCCACTTTCCATCCTCTTCTTCAACCATATTTTGGGCTGTACTTTCAGCCTTTTTTTACCCTCATTTGCAGCCCTCTTTCTCACTTAGTTTCCAGCCTTCTTTGACATGTCTTTTCCCCTCTTTTAACCCTCTTTTCATCCCTCTTACCTTGCCTTTTTCCTGCCTCTTTTCTTCCTTCTTTCCGGTAAGTTTGGGTAAGTGTTTGTAGCAAGTTTGTAGATTAAATTTCAAGTTATTTTTTATCAACTAATATCATAACAAGTGTGTGTCTAGAGCTCTTAGATTGTAGACAGGTGAAGGAGAGCCCAAAGGCCATGAATAAACAAGGAGTGCAAGAAGAACAAAAAGACTGCTATCCCTTCTCTTTCATCCCCTTCTTTCCCCGTTCTTCCAAGAAGCAAAGAACACATCATCATTGTAAAAGATTAATAAAAATGGCTGTGTGGGAGCAAGTCTCCTTTCTTTTCTACTTCGCCTATTTTGGGGAAGTGTGTCTTGTGTTCATTTTCATGATTTACTTAGTTCAGTTTTCCTTTAGCAATTAGTTTACCTCTCTGATTAAACTTAGTTTCTTTCTTACTAATTGCTAATTGTTCCTTAGCTTCATTTCCACTAATTGCTAGATTCATCATTGGTTGTTGGTGTCTTGTTATAAATTGTTAAATCATAAAAAGAACCAAAATCTCTTGAATCTCACCATAAGGTTGATCAAGAGTGCTCTCTGTCGGAGAGTTTTAATCAACCACCTTTCATATTAATTGTTGTGTTTGTTTAATCAAATCATCCATAAGTAAGACTATTGGACTTGCAGAAACACAAGTCAAGAGCACTCTCTATCGGAGAGCATATTAGGTTTGCACAACCCTTGCATTAGTTTCATCTAGATTAGTTAAGTCTTTTGAACCACTGTCATAAGATGATCAGATTGAGAGCACTCTCTGTTGGAGGCTTTTAATTAATTAACTTAATAAAATTCACAACTCACACCCCTTTAATTAATTAACCCCCCTCCCTCCTTGTCGAAGTATGCTCTGACCGATCCTAGATCGGAGTACCCAGAAATGGCACTGGATCTTTAAACCCCACAAGAGTAAACTAATAACACCTAAACACCCCGTAACCAATGCATCGGCATTGTAGGGATTCTTACAAAGTACTTCCTAATAGAGGCGTCGGAACCTCCTACTGTCATAGATTCTCGGCTAGCTAGTCACTTGATAATATCAGCCGGGGATACTGGGTGGGGCTGACATGTCTTTAATGGAGGTAACTTAGAAGAGTCTTTTGGATTTGATAAACATTTTTGTTGAAACCCTAAAGCAATACCACTGTTAAAAACTCTTAAAAATTACCAAGAGCACTTGCAAAACCTAACATTCACTGCCATCTTTTGGGATTCACATCTTTATAAACACGAAGCATCTCCAATAATTTTACTCCATAGGCATTGGTTCCATCTTTTAGCATTGTTGATAATCTAGGCCATTTGTCGATTGAATGTTTGATTATAAGTCATATCTGTGAATGCTTTATTTATTTTCATGAATTTCTCAAATATTTGTCTATCTTTTAATTCCAGGGATAACAACGTGAATTGCTTTGTCTTGTGCTCAATTCATCATATTAATCATCTAAAATCACAGAAAATCCTAAACAACACCCATTTGCATCTGAAAACATTTAAAAGTTAACTTAAACATTGAGCCATAGAAAACTCTTTGTTAGGGACTACCCACCTTGGATTCGTTAGGAGTTAGCCTAAACGGAGGAGCTAGGAGTAGGTGACAGTACCTAGCTCTATGCTTGCCCCCAAGGTCACACCTATCCCACTTTTTCAAGTGAGGAGACAAATTTTGGAAGATTTTTGCTACTAGTGTGCAATCGGCGGACAACATCTTTTGGTGCCGTTACCGGGGACAAATATTTTTGTTCCTGGACGACCTTTGTTTGTTTTATTTTTTACCTTTTTTCCCTTTTTGGTAGATTTTTTTGTCCAATCACTCTCCAAAATTATACTTAAGTCCACCTGGCGACTCCACTATCAGTTAACACCTCAAGGTATTCTACTAGAAGAAACTCTATAGGTTTGGTCAATTTCATCCCTAACCCCGAAAAGGTCTTAAGGAGGAGATTAAACAAACTGTCTTCTCGTAGGATCCTTGTAGAACTTGGATCTAAGTTTGTTTTAGACATCCACATTTTATTTCCTTAAAACACTAATACCATTGTTTCTAACATAATGGGTGAGTATTTTACTCAGCTTGACTTTTCTCAGATAGCAGGTCAACCCCACCGTCTTCCAAACAAAGTTGTCGAGAAGCTCCCGATGTATACAGGAACTAATGCCATTACCTCTGCCATGCACCTCAGTAACTTTTCTAGGTATATCAACGCTTATGTCAATGATCCGGTCAGCCAACATGATGATGTGTAGATGAAGTTATTTTCTCTATGTCTGGATGGAAAGGCAGGTGACTGGTATAGCAATTTACCAGACAATTCCTTTAATAGTCTAGCAGCTTTCAAAACTTCTTTCACCAACAAATTCGGTGAAAAGAAGGAACCTCAGCATCAACTTGCGTCCTTGACCAACATAAATAAAAAAGAAATAGAAACATTGGATGAGTTCAATACTAGGTTCACGGAATTATCAAATGCCATCCCTACTGAGTATGCCCCAACTAAACCAACCATCCTGGTCTATTACATTGAGGCACTTAGTGGCAAAATACAATACCAGATGAGAGACAAGGAGCCTGCTAACTTGCTCCAGGCTCAGGAGATGGCAATCAAGATTGATCTGAACATGCAGTAATTTGGTGAATCTAACCTCCACGGTTATTCAAGGTCTTCAAATCCATTGAAAATCAGTGAACCAAAAGACAAGGATCCTTTATAAGCTATGAAAATCAAATGATGGAGATGAAGAAAAATATCGAGGAGGCAGAGCAAAAACACTTAGCATAGTTAAAAGAAATTAAAAATAGGGTGATCACAATGGAAAGAAATCAAACTCACTCCACTCCTAGAACCTTTCCTGCCAAGCCAACTTGGCAAAGAAAGCCTCCCAACCATGAGCAGAGTCCTCCGCATCAGCTAGAGGCTGCTAACATGGTTGAGTAGTATAAACCATTTTGGAGAGCATGCAGAGATTTCCATGAGGAATCTAGCTGCCACTATGCTTGCTATGTTCAGGAGCATGGTAACCCTGAAGGTTGCGGTCCGAATACATCGACAAGAGATCCTAACTTTATCAATAACATAGATGACATCCCCAACATCCCCATAGGAAATTGGCCAAAGGCCAATTGTAATGAAAATAAATTTGACAACCTGACTCAGTACTATGGTGAGATGCCTTCAGCCGAGCAGATCAACAATACCCAGAACTTCAAAGGGATAACTTATCAAAGAAAGGGGTCTTGTGCACAGAATATTCCTAAGGTAACAGCTCCTAATCCTCCCAAAGAAGTTGAAACAAAAGAAATTGTTGATTTAAGTTTTGACTTAGGTAATTGGTTGGCAAATACAAAAGTCCCTGTTTCGGTCCTTGAATTATGCAAAATCCCTATCCAAAGAGAGATACTTTTGAAAATCTTAGAGCCTCAAAGTATGTTGATTCTCAAGCTGAAGAAAGTTATTCAAGTCCTTTACAACATATTACCCCTAAGAAAGTCACTTTTTTCGATATCGTGTAGCGGACTTCGAATAATGTCTTTACTGATCCTCCTATAGTTCTACATACTAGGGAGCCAAGAAAAGAAGATCGTCCCCATTTCTATGTATCATTGATGATGGGTGATCTTCTTCTACATAATTGTATGTTAGACTCAGGATCTAGTTCTAGCATCATGACCAAAAAAGTCATGCAACAGCTTGACCTATGGACCACAAGACCTTGCTAGAACGTGTGTGCCATGGACTCTAGATCGGTCAAGGTCAAAGGGATGATTGAGAACCAGCTAGTCAGATTGGCCAAGTATCTGGATATCCATATCACAATGGGCTTCCTGGTTATTGATGTTCCAAACAAATGGGGTATGCTGCTTTGTAGGAAATTGGGTGCCACTTTGGGAGGATCAATCTAGATGGATTGGACCTATGCTACCATTCCAGCGTCAGAGTTTTCACTTGTTAAGTTGTTTTCTGAAAAGGAAAAAAGGAACCATGTTGAAAACCTCAAAGACCATTAAACGCATATGCTCACCACACTGATGAGAATGGCTCCTATCAAATCAACTCCACCTTCATGGAACCCATCCAAGAAGAGATGAAGACCGAAAAACTTAGTGAGTTGTGGAGAATGAATTTTGATGGTACTTACTCTAAAACGGGCAAGGGGGCTAGTGTTGTCATTGTTTCACCAGAGGGTGAGGTTTTCAATTTTTCCTTCATATTGGAGTTCGAAGCAACTAGCAATGTGGCAGAGTATGAGGCACTTCTACTGGGCATTGAGATTGCCAAGGACATGGTGATTATGTTGCTTGATATTAAAGGGGACTCTGATTTAATCGTCCAACAAGTTAAGGGTTAGTTTGCATGTAAGTGTCAAAGACTTAAAAAATATAGAAATGCAATCTAGGATACAATGGAATTCTTTAATTCCCTTAACATAGAAGCAGTCCCTAGAGATTAGAATAGTGCCTCTGATAGACTTGCAGTTTCAGTGTCAACTCTTCAGCCATTGTATGAGATGTTAGAGGGGAATTGTCCTTTAGAGATTAACTTTAGACCTTCTGTTCCTAACAATGTTGAACATTGGCAGGTCTTCAAAGATGATGAACAGATTTTGAGATTCTTTCATAATGTTGATGAATTCCTTAACTTTAAAGCTAATGATCAGGAAGAAAACAAAGAGTATTTTGGAGAAGGTGACCAATTTAACAATCATGTCCCACGAGGTCTAGTTTCCTTAGAAAACATATTTAATAGAAAATATAGAAGAAAAAACAATGTGGAGCAGATGAAACCAGGAGATTACATTGAAGTCAACATTGGAACAAAAACAGAACCTAAAATTATAAAAATTGGAAAAGGTGCTTCTAAACAAGAAATGAATAGCCTTATAAACTTGGTCAAGGAGTATAGGGATGTATTTTCCTTTACTTACGATGAGCTCAATTCTTATCGGGAATATGTATTTCAACATACTATTCCCCTAAAGCCGGAATGTCAAAAAGGTAAGCCTTTCAGACAAAAACTTAGGCAAATAAATCCTAAGTTAGCACCGATCATTAAAAAGGAGTTAGAAAAAATGCTAGCGGCAGGAATAATAGCTCCTATGAGGCATTCAACGTGGTGCTCTAACTTAGTCATAGTTAGAAAGAAGAACAACAGCATAAGAATATGTATAGATTTCAGGAATCTAAACATAGCATGTCAGAAGGACAATTTCCCCCTCCCCAACATGGAGACCCTCCTCCAATAGGTCACAGGATCGAGCATGATGTCAATGCTGGATGGTTTTTCAGGCTATAACCAAGTAGTCATTCAAGAATAGGATAGGCATAAGACCACCTTCACAACTCCTTGGGGCACCTTTGAATACCTGAGAATGCTCTTTGGCCTTTTAAACGCAAGAGCTACTTTCCAAAGGGCCATGGATTATGCTTTCAAGGAGTTGATTGGAAAAATCATTGAGATCTACCAAGATGATCTCACTATTTTTTTGAAGGAAAGATCCAGCCATGTTGGTTATCTCAGGAATATTTTCGAGCGGTGTAGGAAGTATGGAATTTCTTTGAATCCAGCTAAGTCGATGTTGGGCATAGTAGAGGGAAAACTCTTAGGACATATCATCAATAAATACGGTGTCAAAATTGATCCTGAAAGAGTAGAGGCCATAAAAAATATTCCTCTCCCTAAGAATGTTAAATCCCTTCAGTCCTTCAATGATCATATCAATTTCATCAGAAGATTCATTCCAAACTTTGCCGAATTAATGAAACCTATGCAGGCCCTACTCAAGAAAAATGCCAAGTTCGTGTGGACCACTGAAGGAAGGAAATCCTTTGAGTCGATAAAGAATTCCATTACCAGGTATTTGGTCTTAGTCAGCCCTGATTACGTGAAGGATTTTATGATCTTTTCATTCGCTTCTGAAGACACTATTGCAGGTGTGTTGCTCCAAAAGAACATTGAAGGGTTTGAGCAACCTATAGCATTCATGAGTAGAGCCTTGAAGAATTTCAAGCTAAAGTATACTATCATTAAGAAATAATCTTATGCCTTAGTCAAATCATTAAAACACTTTAGAACTTATATCGGGTATTCCAAGGTTACCGAATATGTTCCCCACACTCCGGTTAAGGATATCCTTTCTCAAAAGGATTGTTTAGGAATAAGGGGAACATGGGTGTCCAAGATACAGGAGCATGACCTGGAAATAAAACCCACTAATTTGATCAAGGGACAAGGCCTAGAAATAATTCTTACTTAGAAGAACAAATAATCCATTAAGATGATTGTAGAAAATTACATCCCTCAGCCTACCATGACTCCTGCCTTTCAAAACCTTGAAAACCATTGGTATTTAAGCATCATTTTCTTTCTTCTCCATCTCACTTGCCTTGATCACCTCAAAGGACACAAGCGTAGGGATTTGATACTTAAGACCGCTAGGTATTGCCTCACCCAAGAGGGAATGGGTTGGAGGAACCCAGATGGTATTATACTTAGGTGCATCAACGAGCAGGATTCTAAGAAAATTTTAGCAGAGTAACTCAATATTTTGTGGAGGCCATTATGCAGCAAATACAACTTCCCACAAAATTATGAGAGCTAGATATTAGTGGCCAACCATTTTTTCGGATGCTCACAAGCATGTCAAGTGTTGCCAGGAGTGCCAGCTGTTCACTGGGAAGCAGAAGTTAGCGGCTCTTCCCCTTACTCTGGTTGTTGTCCTTGCTCCTTTTCAGCAATGGGGGCTTGATTTTATTGGAAAATTCAAGGATAACTCCAGCAATGGTTTTTGCTGGATTCCCACAGCAACCAATTACTTCACCAAGTTGGTAGAGGATATACCCACTAAAACCGCCACCGAGAAGGTTGTTATTGACTTCATCGAGGAAAGAATCATCACCAGATTCGGAACTCCCCTTAAGATAACAACCGATAATGCCAAAGCCTTTAGTTTAGAAGTAGTAAATGACTTATGTTTAAGGTATGGCATTATCCTATCCCACTCATCTGATTATTACCCATAGGGCAATGGACTTGCTGAATCCACCAATAAAAATTTAATGTCAATCCTCAAGAATACTATGCGGGATAATAATAGATCATGGGATAGTAAAATTAAGTATGTTGTGTGGGCGAATAGAATCACTAAGAAGAAATCAACTGGTAAATCACCTTTTGATTTGGTGTATGGACTCATAGACACCCTTTCGGTTAGTATGTAGATTTCGATCTTCAGAATGCTAAGTGAGTATGGCATAGAACAGGCAGAAATGGAGCAGAGGATCAATCGGATCATAGAATTGGATGGATCTCGAAGAGATGCCCTTGATCAATCACTTAGACATCAAGAAAGTATGAAGGGCACTTTTGATAAGTCAGCCAGGCTGAGAGCTTTCCAAATCGAAGATATTGTTCTCTTGTGGGATAAGAGAAGGGATAAGCCTAGAAAGCATGGAAAATTTGACAGCCTTTCAAAAGGCCCGTTTATCATCCACGACACTGCTGGCACAAAATCGTTTTTCCTTAACACTATGGACAAAGGAATTTTAAACCTGCCCATGAATGGCCAACACTTGAAGCCCTTCTATCAAAACAACCTCCAAGATGACCAAGGGGTCATCCCAGGGATTTTCTAAACCCTTCCTTGTTGTATTTTATGTACTTTATTTCTGTACCATATGTTATATATCGTAACTTTGCAGCATGTTGTATAAATGAATTTTACTTTTGTATATTAGCATCTGTATTATATTCCATTTATATATGTTGAAAAAGAAAAAGTTTATTTCCATGTACTTTATTTCAAAAAAAGCAAAAAATATTTTCAGGTATTTCATCATGGCATATTTTTATCGTATACATGGAATAGAGACACTTCAGTTTACCTATAGGTACCAGAGATTCCTGGATTCTCAGGCACTCTTTTTGATCAATAGATCAAGCAAGTACCTGTCCCACAGTTGGAGCCAGATGTTACCAACTTTTTGTACCATAGTTGGGTTACCAGAGGAGCCACCGGTTGACAGACTTGTTCAAAGTCTGAATCCAGTGTATCAGTTGATCCGTCTGCATGTCTAGCCAATATTGGCTCGCCACTTTTTTATTTTAATAATTTTGACCATGGCCCCGCGGGGTTTGTAATAAATGTTCTAGTAGGGTATTTTTTGAGTGGTTCGGTCTCCTGAGACGTAGAATATCAAATAAGGTATTCTAGGGAGTTTTTTGCCCCTGACAATTATGCTTTGCCTTCAGCTGGGTATAATTGAGGAGGTTTTTTCCCGCTTACTCCAAAGCTGGAATTCCTGATGTTAAATTCTGGGCCTTGGGGGGTTATTAGAGCCCAACTGAGTGTTATAAACCAACTAGACATTATTTACGTAGATCATGGTCATGTCCTAGGTCATCTAGACAAATAAAAAAAATTCGGAAAAATCTTTTTCGAACGGGGAAAAAATTATTTTTGTAATTTTTATTTTTTAATTACTTTTCCTAAGTTTTTGGGGTTAATTTTTCCATAAATTAAATGAAAAAACCCGTTCGTGGTAAGTCGGTCATCCGGACTCTGAATTCAATGATTGAAGGCTCTAACCTTAAGCCAAAAATCATTCTTGATCAGCTAGCACGTCACAACTAACTTTCAGATCAACAATCGGACACATAATTCCTTTTTTCTCAAAAAAGCTAGTTTTGAGTAAAAAAATGAATTTTTATTAAAAAATGACTATTTTGGAGAAAATTAAAACTATCCAAATTAATCCAAATTCAGTAAAATAAAATGCTAAATGACATCTCATGGAGCACTTATGATGATTGGAGTTATCATAACTCAGCTTCATTCATCATTAAGAGAGCAATTAATTTTTTATCAGTTAGCAGACACGTCATCTCCAGCTAAAGAATGAGATGGAGAGCACTTATTGGTACGGTGATTTGATCGAGGTAAATACTGAAGCTTACACCATTAGTAGGCTTCCCAAACCTGGCAATGGCTCCTCCAGACCTAGCAGGTAGCTTTCCTATGCAACAGGGTGTCTCCTTCATCCATTCACGCCCCTCTGTCTCCTGAGGGCACCTTCCACACGTGTGGGATAATCTATGGATGTATTTCAATGTTTAGGGTTGTATTGGGGGCTCCTTGCCTGGGTGGAGGCCTCCCCTCACTCCTGGTTCTTCGATTTAGGTCTGGCATCTCTATTTGGTGGTCAAGCTGGTTAGGGTTTGAGGATTGGTTTTAGGTTTTTAGCACTCTCTCATTGTACAAATAGAGGCTCCTTTAGCTCTATTCGAATGGATTTTTGTGTAGAGAAACTCTGGTAAAATTTTTGTAATTGGTTGTTGCTTCTATGCAACCATTGGAATAAAATTAAGGCTTTGGAGGCTCATGTGGTGTGATTCTTTGGATGATTGCACTTGATGGATGAGGTGATGTTTTTTTAATTCTTTTCTTTTTTGTCTATTTGAGATTATTATGTTATGCTTTAGAAGCCTTCTGTAAGCACATAAGAACAGGTATTTGCGGTTTGCAAGTTAGTTGTTTATTGATTTACTTTTAGAACTTAAAAAAGAGCATTGTTTTATTCAGTTATAGTTCATGCTCTTCTTTATTTGAATTTGTGAACAATACATGATCTAATCTTTTGTATGGCAAGTCTATGAGTGTTATTTTGCAGATCCTTCCATCCAACCAAGCAGAAGTTCGAGCTCAGCTGCATCTTCTTCTCTTGGAGTCAGGTACACTTTTCCAGTAATTGTGTGTTTGACGAGATCCAAATGCTTTAAAAATATCCACAAGTTTGACCATTCTCTCCTTACTTTTATTCATCTTTCAAATTAAAAATCTTTATTTTCTTGGGATTAGGGCACGTTTGGGATAAAGTGAACATTCATTCACTTAGCCTTTGCCCCGGTTAGCTGCCTTATGCTTTATTTTCATCCTTTTAGGACTTTTATTTGTAGCCTTTCCTTCCTTTTGTTCGCTGTCCACTTTTCCCCATTTTCACCCTTTTGGATAGCCCTCTTTTGCCTCTTTGTTTCCACTTTTTACAACCCCTTTCCATCCTCTTCTTCAACCATATTTTGGGCTATACTTTCAGCCTTTTTTTTACCCTCATTTGCAGTCCTCTTTCTCTGATTTGCAGCCCTCTTTCTCATTCATTTTCCAGCCTTCTTTGACTTGTCCTTTCCCCTCTTTTAACCCTTTTTTCACCCCTCTTAGCTTGCCTTTTTCCTGCCTCTTTTCTTCCTTCTTTCCGGTAAGTTTGGGTAAGTGTTTGTAGCAAGTTTGTAGATTAAATTTCAAGTTATTTTTTATCAACTAATATCATAACAAGTGTGTGTCTAGAGCTCTTAGATTGCAGATAGGTGAAGGAGAGCCCAAAGGCCACGAACAAACAAGGAGTGCAAGAAGAACAAAAAGACTGCTATCCCTTCTCTTTCATCCCCTTCTTTCCCCGTTCTTCCAAGAAGCAAAGAACACATCATAATTTTAAAAGATTAATAAAAAGGGCAAGTCTCCTTTCTTTTCTACTTCCCCTATTTTGGGGAAGTGTGTCTTGTGTTCATTTTCATGATTTACTTAGTTCAGTTTTCCTTTAGCAATTATTTTAGCTCTCTGATTAAACTTAGTTTCATTCTTACTAATTGCTAGTTGTTCCTTAGCTTCATTTCCACTAATTGCTAGATTCATCATTGCTTGTTGGTGTCTTGTTATAAATTGTTAAATCATAAAAAGAACCAAAATCTCTTGAATCTCACCATAAGGTGGATCAAGAGTGCTCTCTGTCAGAGAGTTTTAATCAACCACATTTCATATTAATTGTTGTGTTTGTTTAATCAAATCATCCATAATTAAGACTCTTGGACTTGCAGAAACACAAGTCAAGAGCACTTTCTATCAGAGAGCATATTAGGTTTGCACAACCCTTGCATTAGTTTAATGTAGATTAGCTAAGTCTTTTGAACCACTGTCATAAGACGAGGTCAAGAGCACTCTTTGTTGGAGGGTTTTAATTAATTAACTTAATAAAATTTGCAACTCACGCCCCTTTAAATAATTAACCCCCCTCCCTCCTTGCCGGAGTATGCTCTGACTGATCCCAGATCGAAGTACCCAGAAACGACACTGGATCTTTAAACCTTGCAAGAGTAACCTAAAAACACTTAAACACCCCGTAACCAACACACTGGCATTATAGGGATTCTTCCAAAGTACTTCCTAGTAGAGGTGCCGGAACCTCCCATTGTCATAGATTCTTGGGTAGCTGGTCACTTGACAATATCAGCCTGGGATACTGGGCAGGCCCGACATGTCTTCAACGGAGACAACTTGGGAGAGTCTCCTGGATTTGATAAACCTTTTTGTTGACACCCTAAATCAAGACCACTGTTAAAAACTTTTAAAAATTACCAAGAGCACTTCCAAAACCTAACATTCACTGGCATCTTTTGGGATTCACATCTTTCTAAACACGAAGCATATTCGATAATTTTACTCCATAGGCACTGGTTCCATCTTTTAGCATTGTTGATAATCTGGGCCATTTGTCCATTGAATGTTTTATTATAAGTCATATCTATGAATGCTTTATTTATTTTCGTGAATTGCTCAAATATTTGTGTATCTTTTAATTCCAGGGATAGCAACGTGGATTGCTTTGTCTTGTGCTCAATTCATCATATTAATCATCTAAAATCATAGAAACTCCTAAACAACACCCATCCGCATCTGAAAACATTTAAAACTTAACTTAAACATTGAGCCATAGAAAAATATTTGTGAGGGACTACCCCCCTTGGCTTCATTAGGAGTTAGCCTAAACGGAGGAGCTAGGAGTAGGTGACAGTACCTACCTCTGTTCTTTCCCACAAGGTCACACCTCTCCCACTTTTTCAAGTGAGGAGACAGCTTTCGGAAGATTTCTGTTGTTGGTGTGCAATCGACGGACAACACTCTGCAAGTAAGTTTCCTAGCACATATTTAAATTACATGTAGAATGTGACAAAAAATTAAATATATATCAAACACGAATCTATGAACTCACCTCGCTTGATTCGAGTGCTAGGTTTGGGAGGTTGTCACCTATCCTCCTAGATGATCCTTCACTAGGACCCGGATGATGAGTGGCAGCCCACTCATCTATAAACATCACGGCGGCTTCAACACCCTCATCTACAACTTCCTGTGTCTCTGTCTGTTTCCATGACATGAAAATAATTATATTAATGAATTACAATTTGAACTTGAGATTTAGAATTTGAACATGTAAATTATAATTTGAACATAAATGTGCAAACAATTCGAACATAAATAACTAGTACCTTGTCGAATGGCGTGTCATGAGTACTCGATCGAGGCTGTGTAGACTCATGTGCAATGCCTTTGCCTCTATCATGTACAATCTGAACAAGATAAATGCCGAAATTTAGAAAAAACAAAAGTATTACATGGAAAACAATTGACTCATTTATAAATTCAAATTTAGCATGACAGTTAACACATGCCTCATCCATGTGGGGGGACAAAACTGCAGTAGGACCTCGAATAGATGCATCACTTCCAAAAGGACCTCCATGAAAGTGGGATCCTTCATGGATATCTAAAACAAAGCAACGTATTAGTTAAAAAATGATTCATTTGAGGATACATTACAATCAAGACAATCAAATGATAACATATAAATTGATAAAACATTCAAAATAATACATAATGTATAAAGATATACCTATCCCGTCAGTCAAGGCCTGCATCTCTCATGTAGGTGAAAATATGCATCATGGGGTGTGATAGCATATTGCACCACTATTTCATGATCAAGAAGGTGGATAATATCATCATCCACCAACTGTAACTTAGGCTCTGCAAGTGCAGTGGGTGCTCTGCTTCTCTATTCTTGTATAACCATCATGGTACCATGCATTATCATGTGTCTCACCTTTGCGAGTGCACTCCACTCCTCAATCGCTAGCTGAGATGACTCGACTACTTATTGTGTCCTAAGAAAGGTCCTGTTAGGACAACCTAGCAAAGGCTCTTCCCCTAGCTGAGATCCAAGGTCTCTCTTAGCCCTAGGACGTGCATGGTTGCATCCCCCACCAGTACCATAGATGCTCGAGGGTGTGCTGGTGTAATATGGGTGCATCTCGAGGACAAAATATGCATATATATATGTTTTACAAAGTATAGTGGGACCTATTCATGGTGTAGAAACATGCCCCATGCTCCAATAAACCTTTCACAGACATTTGGCACTACAATCTCTAACTTAAACTCCCTAAGTCTAAGTGGTTGACCAAATGGGTGGTCATGAGGTATATCAAATAATTTTCCCTTCCCATCATGTCCAACTGTTACATCTATCACTGTGGCCATTTATCAGGACCCATCATTATGGCCCTTATTCTCTGACATGTAATGGCCCAAAGACAATGTAATGGTCCAATGGACATGTAGATCTTCAATAGATTATGTACTGACGCTAACATCATCCACATCAAACGTGATGCAGCAGAGTGTTATGAAATGGAGTAGACCTTAGACCATAAACAATCACACTTGCTAGTAATGTCTTGCATCGTGATGCGAGTCATCTCATCCTCCCATGGTTCTTACCTGGGAGGGTTAGGGAAATGTTGTGCAGCCGCAGCACCTAAAAATTAGATGAAAACATAAATGTGAGTCAAAATACATACATCAACTGTAGGTGAATTTGAAATCAATATAAATTAAAGGTACTAATAACTGAATGAAATATATATATGTATTTAATGTACCCTTCTTCTGGGGAACCTCCCCAGTGACACCAACAGTAGCCTCCTTGCCGATCTCATGCACATAGAGGCTTCCAGAGTGGCTATCATTTGGCTCCCTAGTAGGAGCATGTGTCAGGGTAGGACGCTTGTGTGAACCTACGAAAATAGAGACATACAAGTTGATGATTAAATATACACATGTGAAAGAATTTAATTTTATGTAACTAACAACAAAAAGTACAACATGCACAATTATATACGTACGAGTCCTCTGGCGACCTCCACGGTGAGGAATGCTCGTAGATCCACCAGTACTCTACCTTCAGTGAATGGAAGAACTCTGCTGTGGAGATGCATCTGCATAAAATAAATATTTATACTAATATTTATCGTAATAATAATATTTATATCATAAAAAATTATATAAATTAATCTATATTTTAGATATAAAATGGGTTTGTGTGAAAATGTTGCTTACTAAGTCTAATATGCCTAAACTTTGTAATTGTTTCTATGACAAAGCTACCTCTTTGTTTTGATCACATATTAAATTATTGTTTGCTTATATCTTACTACATGTTAAGTTTAAAATCTTTCTTTTCTAATAGTGAAGTCTTTCATGTTTTAAAACCAACTCTAAATAGGTTATATTATGCTCAATATGATGTAAAAAAATGAAGATTTTAAGGATTTTCCTTAACAAAAAATAATATATTTAAATATGTAATATAATATGAATTATAAAATATTACTCAATTATTCAATTAATATATGTTTTATAATGACGATCAACTTATATCAAACTCCTTCAACTATGTGGAAATGAGGGAAAGGAGTTTAAGTCGAATGTTGATTAATGGTAAAATGCTCCAAAACTTTGTGACCATTCGTGGATTGGTCTTTGAATATGTCTACAATGTTGGGTGCTGACCTAAAATGGTTTGACATTGATCATGAAAACCATGACTAAATTTGAAGTGTTGTGATATGGAAAAAAATTCTTTATGTCGGTTGAGGAACCACATTTAATTTTTCTCAATCTATTTTTTTATAGTTTAGTGAATGATACCTCTTAATAATGCAGTACTATTCTTTCTTTTGTTTGCTAGGTTCAAGATACATTGTTTGAATGAGTAACTCCTACTTGTATGATGTGATACTTCTAAGGGTTTTGGTTGTTATTTATATTGGTCATTGTAATGCAGGTCTTGTCCCTAGATTAGAAGTCTCCTTCTAAGTTTTGAGAGGTTGTTAGATTTAGTTGGTTATGAGAGATTGTTTCCAACTAGTTATCTCTTCTTTTGATGTTCTAAGATATGCCTGATTCTCAAGAATTTGTTAGTGTGCTAAGATAGTGAGTATATCTTGAGGCATGGCTTGATCTATTTATATGAACTTTTTCATATGTTATATGTGACAACATCCTTAATTTCGATTTGGAATGGTGAGATTGCAACAAGAAACTTAAAAATATTTTGTTCAAGATGAAACAAACAATTTTCTTAGAGTTTGATCCAAAGGATGCTAGTGATAGCGCATGTTGCAGAAGTGGATGTTGTATGGCAATGGACAAACACGGTAAATTTTGTGAATTGTGTTTAATTAAAGTAGTTACTATTGGAAATGTGAATCACACTTTATATTTGTAACAATTCTAGGATATTATGAATAAATCCTATGTATTTCTCTATAAATATTTTCATCTTACATCATGCCTATACTTGGTACTCGAGAGAAGTATTGCATGGTACCTATGCACTAATATAAAATCTTGTACACGGTGTCTCCAAAAGATGGACTATGTAAAAGGCATGTACATGTATCTATCTAACATGTAAACATCGTATCGTTGGGATACCTAGAGAGGCATGCATACACCTTTGCCATTTGTCCCCGATAACTTGGATAAATCATTTTGTGACCTCTATTACAATGTTGTTAAGCACTTGGAAGAGTGTGCCATGTTTTGGCTTGATTCTCTATGAGTGGACTATGTTGGGTCTAGAATCTATGAGGTTGGATTAGCCTAGAAACAAGAATATTTATGTGCATTAATAAGGAGCTCATCAAGAAGTTAAATGAACCATCTATGTGAAGGGAATCCTACTAGATCGATGGTTATTACTTTATAATAACATTGATAGTTTGATGATGTTTACATGACCGATGTATGAGATGCAAGTGCCAGGTTGGATCAAATATGTACTTTTTATCATTGCGAGGTTCTTAAATTCATGGTGGAGAATATGATGCATCAAACCAGTTAAAGATGTTGATAAGGACCTAATGTGACATGGATTGAGGAAATCACTTGTAAAGGAGGAGTGTTGCAATAACTAACTCCTTACTTTAATATGTGATACTTGATCTTACTGAATTTTGTCGTTTTATTCTTATTGGGCATCGTAATGGAGATTTTATCTCTACTCTATAAGTTTTCTTGTATGTTTTAGGAGAGGTTGTTAGGTTTTCTTGTATGTTTTAGGGTATTTTTGTCTCTACTATGGATCCTATTTTGTTGTGTGGTTGGGATATTCTCTCAAAAGCACTAATATAGTGTGTGTATATTGACGCAAATATTGATGCATTTATATCTTATTTTTGATATATCACTAATACATAATTGTTAGTCAGTAGTGTTGGAAATGTTCTATTCTTTGCATGAAAATAAACTAGTAAAGTTGATAGTCGACTGGTATAAGACGATTAAGGTAGGAGGAAACATGCGGTGGATGTTTGGTCGATCGATCAATCAGAATAAGATATTTGGTCTAAGGAATAGGAATGGTCGAAGAAAAGTTGATTGAAATCCCAAATCTCAATGAGTAATCCACCAAAGTTGACCCATTCAAGGCAAGTGTAACATAATAACTGAAAGTGGTTAGGAATTTATGGATTTTAATTAATGTGAAGTTGGTTGCATTTCATATATAAATAAGATGAAATGGCTATGAAGCATGATCATGACATGATGTAATGAAGTGCGATATGTGGTATAGTAAGTCACGGTTCTAAACACCTATTCTTGAGTGTTTGATTATGTCGCGTCCCCACCCCTCTACCAGAGAGAGGACGTGAATATGCCGCTAGAAACCAGGGAAAACTAGCCCCATTAACATGATATAAAATGCATGAAAATTAAAATCATACACAGATGCATAAAACATGAAATATACAACAGAAGAATACACATTCAATCATTCACATGCATGCTATTCATACTCATAAAACGAGCAATGTTCATCTTGTTCAAGTATTTAACATGTTCATGATAATTTACGAAGAAAACACAATTGTAGAGTTAAATACAAGAATACTTATCTTGAGAATAAGCTTCCCCACAACTAGCTATGTCACTGCAACATTCCACCCAACCATAGGATAGTGTGATCCTTACTCTCTCAGCATCACTGGCACCCTCGAGATGGGCATGATTTACACAGGGAACTAGGGGACACAGACTTACACACAGCAAGGACAAACACCCACTGTCAACTCAATAACCACATCCAAACACAGTCATCCCACTAACAGATGGATTCTTGAACTTACTCAGCCAAGCCAGCAAAGGGATGCTCTACATGACAAAATGCAGGTTCTAGGTATGAACCAAAACATTTTGGCAACAAAACAAATTTCCAAGGTGGGTGAAAACAACCCCCTAACAGCCAATTCATTTTCCAGGGACGTTTTGGCCTTAACGTTTTCAAAATAGACTCAGCATCATCCAAGAAAATCATGGGTCTCCTCTCAACATGTTGGGAATTGCCAAAAATGATTTCCAGCCATGGGATAATAAAAAAAAACTGCAGAAATGGGCATGAGTAGATGGAGGACCGAGGAAAATCCACTTTGTGGGTGAAAATAAAGAACACAATCATCTCCTGTGTGAGGGAAAAACAACTTCCTGCTAGAGAGAAATTACAGCTTCCTGTATATATTGAGGAATGTTGTTGTTCCACGTGAGTGAAAAATGGGCTGCGACTAATTTTGTGAGTGAAGAATGCCCCACCCCCCCCCCTTTCTTCTCGTGAGGGTAATTGGGTGGGAGATCTCCCTTAAGAAAGTGTGGGGTCAAAGTCTGA
>LPNX010339847.1:441464-522965 GCA_001517045.1 Pseudotsuga menziesii
GTGATGTAGAAATTATATTGTGCCATCAACTAGCACGATAACCATCAACATCGATTTTAATTGCCAAAACGTAGAACACTAAATCTGTGGTGGGGCCTTTTCCTTGGGCTCCACTCCATGATTAATTACAATATTTACATCATATATATTTAATGCAAATGAGGTCAAAATCGGGGTTTTACAGATTAATATACGAGTGAAATAAAATTGGTTTGTTGGTTCTCCTCGGGAGAGGGTTTCTATGTTTAATGCGTTGATGTGTTGTGTGCCATTGGCTTGTGTTTAATGTGTTTAACTATATGGGTAAATTTACAAACCTGTTGTAATCGACATTTAGAACGAACATGTAGAAACCATGTCTATTATCACATTTCTCTAGAGCTACAACAAGCAATGAAACTTGAGGTCCACATGTGTCAATTATGGCAGAAATTATGTAGGTTACAAAATAATTTGCCAAGATATTTCCATCATTGTGTCTGATAAGGGATAAAATTGAGAGGTAGGAAATGAGCTTAGCATGAATTGTAGAATTCGCATGTGCAACTTTGGATAATGGTATCGTTTCCTTAATAGTATATCTTACAAAAAATGAACTTGTCAATTAATGGGTATTCCAAAACGTGGAATACAATCACATATTGTTCAAAACATTGAATGAATAGCATATGGTGATTGCAAGTTGTTGAATAATTGTTTAAGAAGCAGACTTGCTATTGTTGATGAATGCACTTAGGTTGATAAAAAAATTGTCTAAACAAATCCTATTCTAGAAGAAGAAAAAAATGGCTCAATCCCTATATGATTCCTGCATCTAGCAATAAATATTATTTGATAGGAGTGTGGGATGAATGTAGAAGATGGGGTGCAGTGAGCACTAAGGAGAAAAAACACACTATGTACCATATTCATATACGCAAATTAACTAATCATATTAATTAATATAATATAATTTTACAATACATTAGGTCCCTATGATATGTTGATAGGAACTGATTGGCTAGAGAAACATAGAGTAATGTTGAATTGTTTTGACAAAACCTTTACATGCATAGATTATACTCGAAACATCATTAAAGTGAAAGAAATTCCTAGAAAAGTTACGATCAAACATATATTTTCTCTACAAATGAAAAGATTTGTATCGAAGGGATGTAAAGTATTTGTTGTTTATGTAATGGATGATAAATATAATGATAATATCGTGATTCCATGAAGGTGGGTAACACTTTTTGGCTAAACTTGGCGATGAAAACTTGATTTTTTACTCATGTGCTAGATAGAAGACTCGAAACGCATATATGCCATGTGAATTTGGACTTGGAGTAAAAAAACAAATTGTAGAATATTATGTTGGCTTCCTAATGATATTTTTTTAAAAATATTCCGATGTCATTTAATGTGTGAAATTTTGCATTTAATGAACTGTGTGACCTTAAAATTTTGAAGAAGTTAATAAGTGGCTCATGTCCAACCCCAATAATTTAATATTACATTAATAATTTTAAATATATATATATGAGCATGATATACACAAAATGCACTATGGTATACATATTTGTTTTTTAATTTATTTAAAAATATACAATTATTTATTATTTTTTGAAAGTGACCACATCTGGTTTCAGCATCATTTTATACACATGTTTTTCTGTCCCATATTTTTTACACTGTTTTCAAAAATTGAAAAACCAAAGATACCCTTTTGAAAAAGACACGCCGATGTGTGGGTTGTACATTTTAAAAAAAATATTGGATGTGTATATTTTACCCTGTGGATTTTTCTTTGAGCTTCTTCGAATTTTTTGTTGTTTTTCTAAGTGTAAGTTTTAGAACTAATTAAAAAAAACATATGAATGCCAAAACACATGCATGATATCTCAATGGATAGAGGATTCGATGATGAATCTATCAGTATGAACTCTGCTCACTTGTGTGCCATGAATGGCAGGGTTGACACCCCTAGAAGACACAAAGAAACATTGATTTTCCTATAAGATAGATAATTCTCTGTTTTTCAGTCCCTCAAATGAGGTATGAAGCTCGATCGAGGTATTTAAATACCTCGATCAAGGTTTTAACGAACCCTCAATAGAGGTTTTAACGAAATCTCAATCGAGGGTTTATTAAACCCTTAATCAAGGGTCTAACAAACCCTCGATCGAGATACTATTAAACACTCGAAAAAAAAATCTTTGTATATGACTATCAAGGTTTTATATGCACGCTCACCAAGTTTATATTTAGTACAAAAAATTGAGGAGATAAATCCTATCCCCTTGGTTCTCAACATCTTATGGACACTAACTACCATAATATGTATCTAGAATATTATTCCCATTTAGGACATTTTAGAAATGGGCTTCAAGGACCCAACTAGAGAATTTAAAAGAAAAATTAGACAAGAATAAAGAACTCTACCTCATTAGGAAAAAAAACTAGTAATAAGCATAAGTGTTCATTAAGTAATTGTTTTCACAAATTTTGAATAAAACGTAAAAAGAAAAATTACACAAGAATAAAGGGGAAATGGGAATTTCAACATCATTTGATTCCTATTAGCAATATATCCAATGTGTATACAATTTCTTGAACCTAATGTTTTTAGAATTAGAGTTACAGAAATGTAGTGAAAGGTTTTAAATACTAAAAATACTTTCCTCCTTTGTATATAATTTTTAATTTTAAAAAGCTACAATTATGTGATATGGCTTTGAAAACACTAATTTTTATCTTAATCGTCTTACTCTATTCCGCTCTGGTCTCTAGGATTTAAATATCTACCCAAAGGATCTATATCGTAGGTAGATCATAGTCTTGAGAATCTCAGGACTACAATCTACCTATGATATAGATCCTTGGGTCATGTATTTAAAGCCCAGAGCCCAGCGTAGAATAGAACAGGATGATTAAGATAAAAATTAGTGTTAAATTTGGAGTCATGTCACATAATTATAGTTTTTTAAAATTAAAAATTATATACAAAGGAGGAAAGTATTTTAAGTACCTTTAGAGAGATGAAAATGTGAGCATGAAAACAAAATATGACCTCATTTCCTTGGGTTATATCAATGTCCATTGTTTACCCTTCAAAATTGTTATTGTGCCACACATTTGCAATTAATATTGTTAGTAAATTATTGAATTACATTAGAATTTACATTAATAACACGTGGCTAATTGTTTTGGTGTTTCATAATGCTAGGAGTGGAGGAAAATAATTAAAAGAAAATGTGTTATGGTGACTGTGGGATCCTAAAAACAAAAAGTATAGAAACTAAACATGATACTACATTTTATTTCGACAAGAATTAAAAATGTTCAATGACATGAATTCAAATGAAGATTCAAAATACAAGGTGTCTAAGCATCTTTTGGAAGACTTCATTAAATGAAACTTTACATGATGCATATGGAAATACATGTGTTTCTAAATACCTCTATTGAATGTTTATGTGTGGTTAGAGAAAAGCTTGATCGAGCTAGCAGCTTAATCGAGCTTTTCAAAACTTTAACTAAAAAACTATCTGAGTGCCCATATTCGTGTGTGCACACAAATATGGACACCCAAAAATGTATTTAATAAAAGTTTTTGAAATCTCATATTGTTCATGGGAACAAGGTCTTCAAATTCAATTAAAATCAAACATAGAATTATATGATAATAAAAATTAATAAAACATAAATTTGACTAAAATAATGATACTTGTGGGTAATAGTACATACCCTGAAGAATAAACAAGTAAAAGCATTACTAATGCCACATCCTCTAGATTTTATGTGTAGCTATTAGTCGTGGAGTAATTGGAGTTATAGATGTGATTGATTGGAGCCATAATCACATCTATGACTCAATTACTCTGCGACCCATATCTAAGAATGAATATAAATGACCCTTTTCTATCCAACAAACGAAGTGAATTAAATGATGGGTTTGTTTCCTATTTATAGACAGTTAGAAATGCTCGATCGAGGTATTCTTTAACCCTTGATCGAGCCTGTTTTTAACCCTCTATCAAGGTCTTAAACCCTTGATCGAGGGTTTATCAAAAGCTTGATTAAGGGTTTAAGATAACCTCTATCGAGCATGCTATAAACTCTTGATCGAGGTGTAAGACCTCGATTGAGAGTTTAATAAAAGCTCAATCGAGGTATATTTTTTTGTTTTTTTTGAAATCACCTTGCCAAAAATTGTAACCCACCACCATGGATGCACCCAATAAACTTAAAATAGAATATATACCTATCTTAAAGGATTTTAAACAAATATTTTTGGAAGAAGTCCCTCGAATACCTCCGAAAAGATACATAGACTTTATAATCGGTCTGATACCCTGAGTAGTACCAGCATCGAAATCTCCTTAGAGAATGAATATAATAGATCTTATAGAAATCAAATCACAATGACAAGAATTAATTGAAAAGAATTATATTTGACCTAGTGTGTCCCCTTGGGGATCACCAGTCTTATTTGTAAAAAATAAATACAGAACCTTAATATTGTCTATAGACTATCGACAACTAAATAAAATGACTATTAAAAATTGATATCGTTTACTTCAGATAAATGATCTAAACTAAATCTAAGGTCTGGATACCATAGGTGCAGATTAAAGATGAATACATCTTTAAGACTGCTTTTAGGACCTGTTATGGTCATTACGAATTTTTTGTAATGCCTTTTGGGTTGACAAACACACTTGTAACCTTTATGTTCTTAACGAATAGCATTCTAAATAACTATCTGGATAAATTCGTATTCATATTCATCGATGACATACTGATTTACTCAAATAATAAACAAGAACATGAAGAACATCTAAAGATAATTTTACAAGTATTAAGAGAACAACTATATGCTAAGTTCAACAAATGTGACTTCTTTAAAGATGAGATTCAATATCTAGGACACATATTGTTCAAGGATGGAAGCTCTGTCGACCTCAACAAAATCAAGGCTATCATTGAATGGTCAGTTCCTAAAAATGTAATAGACATAAGATCGTTCATGGGGATTACCGGTTATTATCGAAAGTTCATAATAGGATTTTGTAAGATTACCTAACGCATAACTTCAATGCAGAAGTAAGGTAAAAAGTTTGAGTGGACTGAAAAGTGTATGGAAAGTTTAAAAAAAATAAAGCACCAGTTAACTATCGCCCTATCTTAAAAAAATTTGATCCTTTTAAGGATATAGTCATATGTACCGGCACTTGTAAGGAAGGATTAGGTGGGGTGTTAATACAAGAAAATTTTGTCGTGGCTTATGAATCTAGAGAACTAAAAGAGAAAGAAAAGAATTATGCTATGCATGACTTAGAACTTGTTGTAATTATACATGCTTTAAAGATGAGGTGACACTACCTCATCGAAAGAAATGTTTTTTTAATGCCAGATAACGTAAGCTTAAAATATTTATTTTACCAACAAAATCTAAATGCTAGACATGCGAGGCAATTGTCTTTCTTAAGTGAATACGACTTCAAAATAAAACAAATAAAGGGATAACAAAACAAAGTTCCATACGCTTTGAGTCATCATGGAAACTTGTTGTTTGCAAGAAGCAGTTACGAATCACATCTTAAATGGATAAAATTTTGATAAAGAATACCAAAATTTAAAAGAAAATACTGTTGAAAATGAAAAGAACAAAATGAAAATAGATTTTGACCTAAATAGAAGAGGATTACTGCTACCTAAAAACATGTTGTACATACCAAATACAACAGAAATCAAATTAACAGTGATGAATGAGTTATGTAAACAACCTTTTTCAGGACATCCTCGATACCAGAATATGATCACCATGATCAGAAATGGCTTCTTTTGGCCTAACAAGTAGAAAGAGGTAGCAGAGTACTTAGCTTGTTGCATCAACTGTTAACAAGTAAAGGTATAACACCAACATCCTGTATGGTTATTGCAATCACTACCCATTCCAGAATGGAAGTGGGAAATAATTAACATGGATTTTATAATAGTTCTACCTAAAAACTTTAGGAAACATGTATCCATTATGGTCGTAGTCGATAAGTTAAGTAAATATACTCATTTTATTCTCGTAAAATATACTTATAAGGTTGTTAACATTGCATATATTTTTATGAAATATATTTTCATGTTACATGGCGTACCAAAGGTAGTAATCTCATATAGAGATGTAAAATTTACAGGAAATTTAGGGAAGGCTTTGTTTAAAGGGTTAGGAACTCAGTTGAGCTTCAGCACTGTATATCATCCACAAACAGATGGGTAGACTAAAAGAGTAAACCAATTCCTAGAATACATGGTAAGAATGTATGTAATGGACAAACTAGGTAAATGGGATGACTACTTACACTTAGTCGAATTTGCTAACAATAATAATTTTAAAGTAATAGTAGGTATGAGTCGTTTTGAAATTTTGTATGGGCACAAATGTAATACTCCAATTTATTGGAGCAGTCGAGTTGATAGGTTAATGTTAGGACCTGAATTGTTAAAGGATATGGAACTAACCATGAAACAGGTGCAACAAAACTTGAAGGTTTCCCAAGACATGGAAAAACGTTATGTTGACCTAAAAAGAACTCTAGAATAGTAGGTGACCACATGTACTTAAAGGTAAATACCAAGAAAATCCCTTTGGTATTGGGGAAGTATTTACAGATGGCACCCAAATATTGCGGTCCATTTGAAATTTTGGCTAAAGTAGGGCCAGTTGTATACCATTTATCCCTACCACCTATTGTTAAAGTACATAATGTTTTCCATGTTTCCATTTTGAAGAGATATATTCATTATGCTACTCATGTAATCAATTGGAATGTTATACGAGTGGAACCTGAAGGAGAGTTCTGGGTTGGACTGGAGCGTATTCTCAATACGAGAGAACTTTTACTCCAAAAACGTGCCATCAGATAAGTCAAGGTGCAATAGATGCACCTTTTTCAGGAATACTCTACTTGGGAATTGGAAAGTGTTATGCAGGAGGCGTACCCAATCTTATTCAAAGATGAACATATAGAAGAATAAATCGGAAAGGTAATAACACCAAGGACGATGTTATCCTGTAAGGGGAGGTGTATGTAATACACCAAGAATTAATAAATTATTATTAATTTCTACTAAGATATTTTATTCTATTATTTTATAGAGAAAATAAAAAATAAAACAAATGCAATGAATTATTCTTTTATTAATAAAAGAGACTGAAAGGGATAGAAATGAAATAGTTGTTGAAGAGTGTCCGCTGACCCACAAGAGGAAAATACAATTTGTTATAGCCGCTCAGTCAGAAATCAAGGTGCAGGGGGAATCTTCCCAAAAAATAGGTCACAACTCTTTGTTGAGTGCTAAAGAGCAATACGCTCATAAATGCAAGTCCTAGGAAAAATACTATATAATAGTATGCCCATTAGCAAACAAGAGGCTAGCATTGGAAGGGGATTGAATCTAATAATGCAAGAGATGTCACATTAGTGAATTTTTCTCTTGTGGTTCAATGAACATGCTCAGGGGTTCTAGAGAAAGTGATTTGGTTGCTCTAGGAGTTGGTTGGGAGGAACGAGTATTCCATTTTTGTTTTTCCAGTAATGGTTCCGGGTTCTTATTATGTTTCTTATTGTTATAACTAGTTACAGTAGGATTTCCATTCTTAACCTGGAATCACAATTAATTCTTTAGCATAAATTATTTGCATCCAAAGTAAACATTGATCCATTAGATATCTTATTTAAGCATTACTCTAGTTTGCATCTAAATAGAATGTATTTTTTTTGTGCATTAGTTCAATAACCATTCCTATTATGTCATTTTATGTTAATCATATTATGTTAGTATAGTAACTAGATCTTCTTTCATGTTATTGCATTCAAGGCTGTAAATTGTTAGATTAACTTTTTATGCATTCATATCATGCATCCATCCAAATCAAAGATTGCTAGTAAGGGGTACTATTGTAATGATTAGTAAATTCTGAGCATAATCGTTTTTACTCTTGTTCTGATGTTCAATGTCATCACTCACTTCCTCTAATTATTTAATTGATTGTAAATTCTTCTTGTCAAAGATATTCTTACAAGTTTAATCAAGGGATAAAACTATTGTGTTAAACATATCAACCTTTATATTAGAATCTAGTTGAGTACCGAAAGGCTTGAGAAATTTTATAAAATATATTAAATACATCCTACTAAAAGAACTTTGTTACGAATCCATATTTTACAGAACAAGGATGCCAGATCATGATTGATCGAAAACTAAAGGAAATAATTATAGATTTCCTTTAAACAATTAAAAATATATAAATGTGAAATATATATTTGAAACTACACCAAGTAATTAAAATCCCAAAGTTATCCAACTCAGTCATTAACTAGCACACTCTGACTCAGTTGATGGTATTATTTGTAAAGCATTCGATCCACTTCCATGATTGGTTGTTAGATCGTGCAGTTAAATCAGATCATCAATCGCTATCATTTATTAACAAAATAAATGAAATCTACATCATACCAATCAATGAATACATCAAATTTATTATGCGACAGTATGTCCATCGTAGGTGGCAGCCTCGGCAAAATCAAATCTAGTAACAGAAGGTATCATTCAATCAATAACTAAATCGTCTAATATCTATTCCAACATCGTGTTTGGACAAATCAATTCATATGTGTCACGTCCCCAGCCCTCAACCAGCGAAGAGGACGCGACGAACACATCAACACAGCCGGGCAAAATGCCCCATGAACATAATCAAATGAAATCAATGCTGGAATTAAGCATACAGATATGCATTTATATTCAATCCTACAGCGGAAGCAACACAACACATTTCCAGCATTTAACATCAGTATAAATTTGCAGAGATGCAGTAAACAACAACACTTATCTTTCAATGAAGAATTCACCCGCAACCAGCTACGTCGCTGTAACGTTCCACCCAACCATAGGCCAACTTGCTCATCAATCTCTCAGCAACGCTGCCACCCCCAAGCTGGGCATGATTCCTTCAGGATAAGGGTCAATTGCAGGCTTACACATAGCCAAGGGGACACAGTCAGCCAACCCAAACACTGCTGGGTTTAACAGGCCATCAACAGCAGCCAAGCCAGCACATCCCAAGAGGACAACCACTACATACCAGCAGTCAAACAATCCCTTCACAGCTCTATGAAGAAGTCATAAACAACAGGGGACAACCCCAAACAATGGAGGAGCACAGCTCAAGTCCAAGGGACAACCCAGAGTTGGTTTTGGCCCTAACGTGGCCAAAACAACTCAGCAACAACAGCCAAATTTCACAATGGAAACAATGGTAACATTCCACATCCCACAGTGGATAAGAAACAGCACTCCGGCATAGCTATGGGAGACTCAAACGCAGCTCACAGCAGAAAAATGACTCACCACAAAAACCCAGTGGCCCAAAACGCAGTTGGACACCGCTGCCAACAAGAAACGTGGGGAAGACAACAGCCCCAACAAAACAGTGAGCACGGCTCTCACAATAGGGAAAATGACCCAACAGAACAATACCCGTGTGTGGGTAAACAATCCGACCCAGCAAGGAAAAGAACAGACAATGGAGGCCCTGCGTGAGGAAAAACGGCTCCATTTTTTCCCATGGATGCACCACTAACAGGACTTCAGCAACTCGTGGAACCAAAGAAATGTCTTCGTGAGACCCAAAACCGCCCAATTCCTATGCGTGAGAAGCCAACAGACCAAAAATCGTGGTGAGAGTGTAAACTGACCAGGGAGAAGTGCGTGAGGGAGAAGAATGGGCTGACATGGGTGGAGTGGGAAATTGGGTAAGGCTGACAGCCTCCCACAACCACCACCACTTCAGCAATAAATGCCCTCAGCCCTAACTCCTCTACCACCAGCTGAGCATTAAAGAGGTTGACAAGGTTGGATGAGACAAAAAGGTGGCAAACAACAAGGCAATAAAACATGGGTTTTTCCTCATAACCCAAGGTTTGACATCCCCCTCCCCTTATCCTTTGGAATCCATGCCCTTTTCATTCAGCGTTGCACTGCCGTAGCTGGTTGTGGTTTTAGTTTTATTTGATGTGCGGTTTTACATGATGCCACATTAAAATGTGCTGGATAGCACTACATTCCATCGGCAATTATCCCCATTGCCGAAACATACACAACCAAATCGATGGTGGGGCTTTTTCCTTGAGCTCCTCACCATGATTAATTACATTATATACATCATGCAAACGGGGTCGAAACCGGGGACATTACAATATGGATATTTGACCTGAGGAAAACAATTATAATCAATACTATAATTTTTTCCAATTCAAACTACAAGCTCTTAACCAGCCACGATCATTGTCGAAAAAATTTGCGGAAGGATATTTTGAAGAAAAGTTGAAAAACAGTTCCACAATCCGCAACCCGCAATTAAAAAAGGAAGGAGTTCCACAAATTATGCAAAAGTTTTGTGGAAAGATATTTCGAAGAAAACTTGAAAAGTAGTTTTTCATTCCGCCACCCACAATTACGGAAGGAAGGAGTTTGAGAAATTGCGGAAAATATTTGCAGAAGGATATTTCGAAGAAAAGTTGAAAAATAGTTCTGCAATCCACAACCCTCAATTGCGGAAGGAAGGAGTTCCGCAAATTGCGGAAAGGATACACACAGAAGGATAATTTTCAAAGTTGAAAAATAGTCCCGCAATCTGCAATCCGCAATTGCGGAAGGCTATTTCGAAAAAGTTGAAAGGAAACCCACAATCAGCAATTGTAGAAGGATAAATGCTGAAGGGTAGTTCAAAAAAATTTAGAAGGAAACCCATGAATTTTGGAGGATCATTGCGGAAGGTTATTTGCAGAAATATTATTATAGAAAGATAAAAATTTTAAGGATGATTATAGAAGCTTAATTGTGGAAAGATCATTGCGGAAAGTTAAATTTGAGGAAACATAAATTGTTGAAATACTAATAAATTTAGAAGCTTGGGACTTAACAAATAAATGAATTGGAGTCTACTTTTCAGAATGGATTTCAATGACTAAGGAAAGAACAAAGTAATGTTAAAAATGAATAATGAACCTTCAAAGTTAATAACCTCATGTGACAACTAATTGAGGAACACCTGGTGATTTTGTTCCCATAGAAAACATCTACATTGCACAACATGTCATGTAGCAGTAAGGCATGAACAAAAACTATGAGAGATGTAATTTAGCAGCATGTGGGAACTTTATTGATGTGTCTATAGATATATATGTTATATCAAAAATTTTATTTATATATATATTTTTAGGGTTGTGACAATAATGGTCTTTTTTCTTTCAGTTATGATTATAATCAACTGTTTGGAAAAAGAATTGCAGACATAAAAGGTCTGGTTTAGATTTAAGTTTGATTCTAGCCACAAAAAAATGGAAAAGAGAAATCCTTCTAGAAGGATTTAACAGGTACATTGGTTGATTTATGGAGCATGAAAAGAGTTATGAAGCTAAATGGAAAGGGAATAAGAAGCCCTGTTGCTGCTCATTAATCTTGTTTAACATGTTTATTCCCTCTCAACCTTGAGATAATTCACTTTAATTCATTAGTGGCATTATTCCCTCTTAACCTTGAGACAATTCAGTAATATATTCCTCAGCATTGCATCTTGTAGCAATGTTAACTATGAAAATAGAAACACTGGGATCTATCTTGCACTTTTGGAAGTGCTTAATGTGCTTCGAGGAAAACATTTAAATTAAATACAAATCAGTTTTTTTTAAATCGATGGTCCTTGTTTACCAAATGAACAATTATTTTGGCCACGGTGATTATAGCCAAAAAGTTTTGAAATTTAACATTCAAGTTAATGACCAACCAACACTGAAATGGAAGAACGAACAACGATATTCCAATTACTTAGAAAAAGAACACTGGATAAATGCATACTTGTGCCAATGAATAACTAAAGACCAAGATGATAGGAAAGTACAGGAATTCTTCCATAACAAGGTCTTAAATTCCAATGCATGCGAATCTCCCACAATATAATCTTAAAATCCAATAGGCATTTGGATTGAGTTAAACTGTACAATTACAAATATTCAAGTAGATGTACGTCTGTGTGACTTATCCCTATTGTAGATGTAGCATTGACTGTAGCATCAACAACCCCACTAAGGTCTGGTACGGATGACTCTACATCCTGATGTTGTAAACATGCAAAAATAACATTAAGAAAAACTAGCTGTGAAGTGAATTCAAAGCTAACCACCAACTTCCATTGGAAGTGTGTACATTACCATGGGATGAGTAGGTTTATCCTCATGGACACCCACTATTTTCAAGGAAGAGTGTTGTCTAGTGTAAACAACCCTCTCATCTATGTTTGGACTACGAGGATATCCAAACCAAAGAAGCGGTGGAGGGATTTGTGATGATGTCTACAGTCACAAAGTGTTACCATAGTTAGACATGGAGTTCAATGGATGGAATAATATGTACTGAAAAACTAACATGTTGTAATATACTTATCCCTTCTTGGGACATATCTTCCCCATGTGAGTGACCACTTCTAGTAATTTCTTACCCCTCTTCAGATGTAGATAGCATCCGCAAGTTTAAAAATTATAAATATTAGCAATCTATAAAGGAGGGCACAGTAAAAAATTTAAATAATTTGAACAAGATTCAGTCATTAACCATTTACTTACATTCTTCAAGTAATCATAAATTCCACCTTGGAGTATTTTGTTGAGATCAATGTCTCCAACATCAGGTTCTAAATGGGGTTCCTACAACTTCAAAAATTGTAAATATTAGACAATTTAACAAATTGGTAAAGACTAACACATGCATTAACAAAATGATATGTACTAAAAAAATGACACATGTTTAAATATTACTTCAATGTTGGTTGTTTGGGCCTCGGATACAACCACACCAGGTGCACTGCCACCCCCTTGAGAGGCATCAATCTCCTGCATGAGTAAATATTACATATATTCTGATTATTTTAATATGTTACATACAATATGGAAAAAATAAAAATTGAACAATAATAGAGTTTTAACAACATCCTTACCTGACCACTAGTCATCATAGAGGTACCATGTATTTGTCCAGGACCATAACAGGATTGACCACATGTTGTGTAGATGTGTGGCTTTCTCTGAGGACCATGGGATGTCAGTCTATCCTGACCAATAGATGTTCCTCTACCACAAGAAGCTGGTGGTTGTACCCCAGCAGAGGAAGAGGGTTTTTTCTCGTCAATAATAGTTGTGTCAAGAAACCATCTCAGCTAGAGTAAAAAATGCCTCTTGTGTCTGGGAAACCATGTCATGTGCAGGAGGGATGTCTTCCCTCGGTAGCTGGGCACGGGGTGCAGGTATCTATGGATTGGCATATCTATGCCTAGCATTGGGTTGGTGTTGGGGCATCCCCGTACCAAATCCCTAGAATACCAACATGTCAAAATAGTTAACATGTTTCCCCATCACAAACTCTACATACAACTTTCGAAGGAAGTACAACAGTACTTCCTTATTGTTGTACGGGGGAATGTCAAAAAACGTGTACCATATTGTTGTAGGTACAATAGATCCCATGTTATTTTGACACGGGAGCCCAATCACATATATGAAGTTAACTTGGTAGGATCCTTCATGACCTTGTAGGATTCTATTAAATTTTTTATAGACTCATGGAATTCCCACACTTAACCATATTTCATAAAAAAATCATGCCTTGTTTGTTTGTTTTAAGTTGCGGAAAGACTGTTTGTTTTGAAGTGTTTGGTTGTCCCGCATCCCACATCCCGCAACCCATAAGTTGTGGACTACAGGATATTTTATTTGAATATTTTTATTTTTTTCCTTCCCACAACCTACATCCCACAAATGCAGAATGCGGGATACGGAAGGTTATCCGGAATCAACATCCCGCATTTTGTGGAATGCGGGTTGTGGAGTTGTCATTTATTAATCGTTTGGTTTGTGTGTGTCCGCAACCCGCATCCCACCAAATGTAGAATGCGGGGTGTGGAGCCAATTGAATAAAGATTTCACTATTTTGCGATTTCGCATCCCACATCCCACAAAATACGGAATGCGGGTTATGGAATGACTAATAAAATTTTTGAATTTCAGGTTTGGCCCCCCCATCCTGCAAAGCTTCATCCTGACCGTTATTTTCTCCTTAATCCTATGGTCTGTATTATTACCCATGAATTATAAATATGGTGGTCTTATTTATGATTTTCTCACTGTTTCTACCACGGTACTTTTCTCTCCTGTGTGAATTTACATCCATATTTTACCAAGCAATTTCGACAGTGTTCACTGTGGTTTCAGGTTGGTTATCAAGTCACTTTCTCACAATTTGAATTGCTTACTATGCTTCCTTTATAATTCGTTAGTATTAGAACTAAACATGGCAACATGCAAATCACCACAAATTACTAGGAGCAAAAACCTCTAGAAATACATGTTTATGAAAGACCCAAACTTTGGTGTTTTTTTCGACACTAGTAGCCGAGTGTCTGAAACCTACCAGCTGGATTGGTATCGAGTTTAATCCATCTTTGATAATAATGACCTTTTAGAATTCAAGAGTAATCAATTTTTTTATGAGAGAATTAGGGACTCTGGCCTTCATATGATTGCTACAAGACCGGTTGTCCTTCCTTATAATAATGCAGTTCAATCAATTATAGACCACGCTAACCTAAAATACTGTTCCTTTAACACTAGTATTGGAATGAAATTGGCCAATTTCCCTTCCAAAACCTTTGTTAGAATTTACGCCCTTAAACCTTTCAAGAAAGAATGGGCCCCCATTCCTCACCACGTCATAAATACAGGTGAATCGTTCCCTTGGGCTTCAATCCTCTCACTTGAACTCAAAAATGCCATACACAAGTTCCGAAAAGCTACTGCAAGAAAGAAGCCCAACTTTTATCTTTCTTCCTTCATTCTGGATATCTTTTGTGCCGAATTCCACTTCCCCAATATGGGATGGAGTTGGGAATTACCAGACCCTCCTGTGCATATTTATCATTCTGAGTTATGGGATACAAATTATGTAACCAGGTTTTATAATATATGTGAGAGTATCTTGGGCCCAGTCTATTTCCTGATTTTTAACAAGGAAGCTCCTGCATTCTCACCAAAATCTAAAGCCCTCATAGTCACTATGGGATATTGGTATGTCGGTGAACCATTCACCTATATCAGGGTTTTTGGTAGCAATGTTTCCCATATGTTTCCTAAGGTCGTTCTAGACAAGTTGGTCCTTGAGGAGATTTCATTTCAAATAGTCACAGAAGGGATTTACAAAAAATGTATTGCACCTAAGAGGGAGGTTTGATCCAAGTTCCCTATAACCCTTGGATCTTTGAGCATACCTACTTCTACTTGGGCATCAAAGCTTAGTGACCACATAGTGTCACTCAAGCTTGGATTTGCTAGTAAAAGGCAACATGATCCCAAAGGGATTGTTGACCTCCACCTCAAGCAGAACCATTTAAAAAAAAAGATATGCTCATGAAGAAACTCCAGATGATTTAATTTACTAGGGAGTCGACACCTTTTCTGAAGTCTTGGCGAGGGCTAAAAGCAAGGAAGAATAAAGTTATATATTGCAATACCAAAATGAAATCAGGGACAGAGTCCGGCATTATAGGTCCATGGAGTTAGACATTCAGGAAAAGGTAATAAAAGATAGGGAAAGTAGGGAAGCTAAAGTTGTGGCAAAGGAGGCTCTGGCATCCACCAATGCATCCAAAGAACCCATTTCAGACACAGGTAAAGGGAAAGCTCCTATGGAAGAAGTTCCCCAGACAGCTGTGGAACAATAGTTCAAGGCCTATTTACACACCCTAGAGCTAATCAAACAGAGACTGAGAAAAATGACTTCAGCATTGGACACTCAGGAAGTTACAACCTCTCAGCTAGCTGAAGATGCTCAGGTGACCACTGTGGTTGAAAAGGATCAATCTGGACTAGCACAGATTGAACGGGAACCTCTCAAATGGCTAGAATATTTAATTTCATAGGTTCCCACCTCTACTATAGACTTGAATCATTAAGAGGAAGAGGATGAGAGGGTTTCTCCTATGCTTGTTACCGTTGAAGTTGGAAATGGTAATGATTTACTTAATTTCACCAATGGTAGCAATGACAAGTCTTCATCACCCCCCTTATAATTTCAACTTTATTATCAGTCTGGCCCTTCCTCTTCTGCTTTACTTATCTCATCAATAATAGCTTTGTCATCATTATCTGATGGTTCTACTGTGACACCTTTTATGACCCAGCTTTATCAAAATGCTACTTGTCTACCTAAATTTGTTCCACCCATTTCTATGGATATGCCCATTCCTTCATCTAATGTACCTCTAGTTTTAAAAATTCCATTGCATATCCCTTCATTCAACTCAGCATTGTCCCCTATGACTTAGAAAACTTCAGTAGTTCCACCATCATCACTCAAGACCACTACTTTGCAAGCTTCATCAACTGAAACTTCAATTCTTGGGATTTATTCAGCTCTTGAAGTACTTCCTGCTCAGAATGTTAGCTCTTCTCCATCCACTTCTCCTATTACTATGACTATACCTTCTCACACCAGAACTCAAACCTCTTCTCTGAGATCCGCAGGCATTAGTATACCTCCCATTGATGACATGAGGGATGAATTCAATGAAGATTTTGTGGTATCCATGGGAGAATATCGGTACAAAAAAGCTGATAGATTAATGGTGAAGAAGGGTAGGAAGAGGAACAGGGATCAGAGTGATGTGAACATGTCTGCTGAAAATGAGGTTGTGTGGACCCAGCGATCAAGTGCCCTTCAGGCATAAGCCACTAATGCTGCATCTATCTTATGGGATTTTACAAGAGCCAATTTTGATGCTGTTAAAAATTTAAACTGAGAATTTGACAAACAGAAAGAAGAAATTGTTAGTCTAAAGGAGGAACTAGAACAACTTAAGAGGCAGCATGAAAACAGGTGTAATGAACTTCAAGAGAGGAATGTTTCTCTCAGTGAAGAACTGTAAATAGAAAAGACTATTAATGCCACTTTGGTACAGAAGGTTGCATTGTTATAAAGACAGTGTGAATATGCAACAGCAAGTGCACCTTCATCTTCGTATTCCAAGTTTTCCCAGGAAGAATTTAAAGAGCTTTCCATTCGAACAAACAAGGAACATTATGATTTGGTTTGTGAGTTATTTAAAACTCTAGATAATATCTTTGAAACTCACATGGTTTTTGACAAGATTTATGTTGTTCTGGAAGACTTAGTTGAGAAGAGACAACAAGCCTCTAAGGCTTATGATGAATTAGTAGATTGGCAAAGGTCCATGAAAGATAAGCCAGATAATGTCACTTTTCTCACTAACTTCTACCTTAAGAGGATTAGGAATATCTTGAGAGCCTGGGAAGATCTAGATGAGATCGTAGCTGAAGCCATAAAGAAAGCACAACCCATTTGCAACAAAAGATGGTATGTAGTTGACAACATTATGGATGAATTGTATTTTCCTGCAATGGTGCTGATTGAAAAGGACTTTCCACCTAGATTGATGATCGAGCAAGTGGAGCAATGACGGGATGAAGGAGAGGAGAAGATAAATAAACTTGACCACGTCAACATCCATAATGTAGATCAATTGATCATACAATCGTTTGCAGTGGAGAGAAAGATACACATCTTTATACAATTTTGGCATAAACTGGCTAAGAATTAGATTGAAGATTATAAGTGCAATGCCCAGCTTGGCATTGAATATGCTAGTTACCCTGATATTGAGAAACTGCTCTGTATCTGGAAGATGTGGAGATATTTCTTGGGATATTAGCTTTGTTTAGAGTTTGATCCTTTTTAGGGGGAGATCTATTTTTTTTTAATAATTATTTAAGAGGGTGATCTCAAATGCATTACGAACTTTTTTTGACTTTTGGAAGAAGGGAGACTGATACAGGAGATTGAGAGAACACCTCCGGTTGTTCATATGGGGTATGTAATTTGTTACTGGACTTCAAATCAATACAATACTTTAATTTCTTATCTATTGTCTTTATCTGAATGAATTTATTCAAATAGATTTCAATCTTCTTTGTTCCAAATGGACAGATAATGCTGTGAGTTATTTATAATCATTAACTGTGTTTTATTTAACTCATTTTTATCTCTGTTATTTATTGATGCATTGATAAGGTTTCATGAAATTTATTTTATGAACTGTCTTTATCTACTTCTCGAATAATTGAACAGTAATATTCAACAACATAATATGTTTGTTTTTCAACTTAGATGTGCTATGCAGGTTAATTCAGAATGATAGAATCTTAAGTCACTAAATAATTGATTTTCATTAATTATATGTGAATTAGGTCATGAGATTCTCATCCGATTTACATTTTTGTTGATTGAATGAAAAGTGCTTGTTTGCTTACACATCCGGTTCACCTGCAAATCAACCCATTATTCTTTCAGAGTAGTTTAGATCTAGCTGATCAGGTTCACTTTCCTAGTTAGTGTTTTAAGTTTTCCTATTCTTTATATAATCTGCCTTGTTTCCTAAATTGGGAAACGGATCCTCTGTGGATCAAATCCAATCATAAGCTAGCGGAGGGTACAAAAGTATCTATGGGAGATAACCATCCCAAACAGCTTGAGGATAGAACAATACCTCCATGGGATTGTTTGAATCCTTTGGCTAGGTTTTCTTCATGTGTTGCAATCCCTTGACACCCTAATCAGCCACATACATAGTTGGGGCTTCAACAAATGGCTCTAGAAGGAGGGCCAACACATCATGCCTAAACAAAATACTCATACAGCTCCTCCAGCAAGAGATCCTATCATTAATCATATTCACACTCATGCATTTACATCAGGGGAACAAATAACACAAGGTTGAGACATCATTCCTATTACCCTGGACAAGAACAGAGTACCCAATCAGACAAATACGTTCTCGTATCACCCATCCTAGGACCCGTCACAGTTGAACAACTATTGAAGGGTAATTCCCACAACGTTGTCGATATTCGGAGGCAATTCACTGAAGGACATCCCACCCAATATCCTCTCCAAAACGATAATCAATATAGTCTATGTCCAGGTGACCAAAACGATGAGAGACATCACGACCTTTTCGGCAAACCATCCACTCATTAGAGAGAATTTGAGGTCAAAAATGGGCCTCAAAAGGACCAAAATGTACTGTAAAAATCAACCAATTACATTCTAGTAGATGACATCATCCCCCATGGTTGAGGTGGAATTGCATGAGTTAAGAATGCTTATTTGTCACATTTTCTATGGTGGATGAAAGCCCATAGTTAACCAAGGTAGTGGTACAAGTACTTTTAAGTCATAAAGTGAAGTACTCACAATAAAAATCATTTCACACTTTCTCATAAAATAATATTATTGTTATTTTCAAGTAAAGTACTCACAATTCACTTTCTCATAAAATAATATTATTGTCATTTTCAAGTAAAGTACTCATAATTCATAAAAATGTCTTTTCACATTTTTTTATAAAATAATATATTGTCATTTTCATGTTTTTTAATTTTAAATTATATATTCACTCAATTGTATTTAATATCATAATGTCAAACTAATATATATATATATAATCTTGTACTTTTAAAATAAATTAAATTCATGAATTATATTTATATGAAAAAAATATGTTTATGCATATAAATTAAATTCATTTTTGTTTAATTTTATTTACAAGTTCAAGACAAATAAACGCTAAAGGACAATACATTTTTGGGAATTTACAATGAATCTTGGTCACATCATTGTAGAGTTATTTTATTAATTTTATTTATAGTCAATTTAGAAAAGTAACTCAACCATGGTTATTTATATTGTGCATAAAAATTAGTGTAGGAGGTGAGTTGTCATATATACCTACCCCATAAAACCCTTAACTCATAATATTTTAATATATCTTATATTTTTGTAGTACATCTCCTAGGAGGCCCATTTTTTACCTCAAATTATCTCTAATTCCTGGTTTTGATCTAGGTTCCCTGTTTTGGGATTCAGCATCTCCTTAACATAGCTTCTGATCAGGAGGACCACCCTCGTCTCCTCCTTCTTCTTCATCTTCCCCAGACGAATCGTCATATGCTGAATCTTCAGATTCCTCGGGATAATATGTCCCTATGGTTGACGAACATCACAATAGACCATGGTTAGATGGGGATTTCGTGTCTGTCTTAGGAGAATAGCATAGCTTACCTAAAAACACCGAGAAGTGGCTTCCAAAATTTAATCCAGATGACAACATCCATGTGGAAGACCACATCAAATCCTTCATGCAATCCATTAGAATTAGGAACATCATACATGAAGACATGGTTTGCAGACTATTCCCTTATATGTTTGAGGGAAAAGATTCTACCTAGTATTTTTCCTTAGAAGCTAGCTCCATCCCATCATGGGATGTGTTTTTTGAACTCTTCACTCAAAATTTTGGGGATGACAAGACACCAGAGGAGATAGCCATAGAGATATCTTCCATGAAGACTAAAGGTAAAGAAAGAGTCAAAGATTACAATCACCATTTTTCATATTTAAAGAATAGGATCCCAAATACAGTACTTCCTGTTGAGGAATTACTGGTAGCATACTATATTAAGGGTCTCCCGACCCAAATAGACATGTGGGTCAAAAGGGCTCACAAAGAGTCCTTGCAAGACACCTTCTCCGAAGCCATAAAATTCGAAAGGGACATGTTCTATCTCAAAGAAAACCCTGACACTACATCTGAGCAAGTGTCTACCTCACGCAGGAAAAGTGACAGCCCCCCTAAACCTGCCGCTACAAGTCAAGATTCATTCAATATAAGCGAAGTGAAGAATCTCCTTCAAATAATGTCGAACAAGATGGTAGATCTTAAGAATACAAGCAATGAAAATCAATCAAACAATAGGGGATTCAATAGGACACCTTTTAGGAGGTCAAATCACCCTCCTCAAAATCCACCACCTCCAAATCCCAGTAAGGGGTTCACCTCACAAGAGATATTCTCTATCTTCAAATCCTTAGCTGCAGGAAAACCAGACATTCCTGAACCCTCTAAATATCAGTCCACTTGAGATTCACAACCTCCCCAAGAGGAAGAGGAAGGTTACCAGTAGGTCAGCTCTGTGAGCTTTTTTTTGGAAGAAGAAGAAAAAGAAGAACCCGACACCGTTTTTAACCTACAACACACACAACAACAACAATTCTAATGGGCCACCTCCCTAGGAATCATCTCCTCTGACACAAACCCCTAGCAAAGGTAAGACTCAAACTGTTGATGTATTTGTAACTTTAGAATGTATTCATCCATATATCTTATGTATTGTACCCCTATTTTTCTTCTGGGATGTGTCTGTAATGTATTTGAGTCATGTCATGTATTGATGTTCCTATCGGGAGGTTCTATAATGTAAAGAAGTCATGTCAAGTCATTATGGGCAACCCTCCTAATAGTCAAAGGTTAAAGTCCCTGCAATTCTAGGGCCCTAGGGTTATTAGACTATCCTAGAGAACTCGACCCTAGATGAGTCATTGTAAGTCAGGGCAATAGTCCCCACTGTTGTGTTAAGGATAACCCTCCTTGTTGGTCGGAGGAGGCAAAGTCCCCACAAGTTGTGGGGCACTAGGGTTATTAGACACTCCTAGAGATGTCGGCTCTAGTAAGTAATTGTTAACTGAGGCTGACATGTTGGAGTGGGATTTAAGTGAATGAAAGAATATAACTAGAGAGTGATCCTCTCTATTTATCACACACACACTCACTCATTGGGGCGCATGAGTGAGAGAGAAGTTGCTAGTATCAGAGAGAGAGACTACTATTGTCGAGAGATCATCTAAATGTTTTCGGATTTTACTTTTTGTGCTAATTCTATCTTTGAGGAAGTTGCAAGGTTTTATCCTTTATGGTTTCCCCGAGGAAAATTCTTTGTGTCTCTTGTCTCTAGTGTTTTATTGCTGTGCATGTTATTCTCTCAGTTAAAGATCCTAAGATCATAATGCTAGTTTAAATGATAAAAATCTAACATGGTATCAGAGCTAACCTGAGAAGAAGACATTGTGTAGCTGCAGAAGCTAGGGCTTCTTAGTTTTTGGGTCTCTCTCCACAATCCATCTGCAAATGTATGCTAGGATGACTCTCCATTGAATGTCGCATTTTTTTGTCAAAGCAAAATTCGATTCCGAGCATTTTCAGTTTTTGGTGCGGTAAATTAGGGATTCTTATAGAAGAGGAATTTTTGAGTGAGCTCAACATAGGATCTTTCTCCTCATCAAAATCAAAATTTAGAGACTTAGGTCGATATTTTCAGTTGGGTATAACTCTGGGAAAGTCAAACCCTAGTTTGACCCCAAGCTGAAAAAACCCTAAAATACTAAAATTGATAATTTTTGGTAGATTCTCTATATCCCAGGATTGGATAAGGATCAAGAGTGAAAAATGTCATGGGATGAATATTAAATCCTGATTTACACTATGTCCGAAATTCAGCCTCATTTTCGCTATATTCTGGGAGATATGATCCCTCCAAGTTAGGGTTCCAACCTCTTCCAAGATTCATCCCTAAAGAGGACACCTAGGGATAATTGCTATGTCTTGAGATAACAAGGTCTAAATTAAATTTTTGAAGCTGTTCAAGAAAGGGCACAAACTTTACTTTCTATGGTACAAGTTTCATACCAAGAAGATGAAACAGTGACACATGGCAATCCATACAACTTCCCTGTTCTAAACAGTCCTGTAACAAGTCACCTTGAGAAAATGATCATAAGTACCAATTGGTGAAGCCAATTCTGATGCAACCCATGGTGTTGAAACAGGGATAGGCGAGGATACCTCAGTGTGAATTTTCAGACATAGAGGAGAATTAATTTCAGAGATACCGCAGAAATAGTATCAGGCATTTCTGCAGAAGAAATTGGTAAACTAGGGCTTCCTATTCCGAGTGCTTCCCTCCACTGTTTTCAGAAAATGAGTACATTAGACAACTCAAATTGAAGATATATATATTTCTATCCAATCAGATCTAATAGATTCTAAGTTTTGAAAATTAGGGTTTCTCTAACAAACCCTAGATCAGCCAGCTCCAGAACCAGGACGGAACCTCAAATCGGTAAGATCTAATATTTTGCTATTTTCATTTGAGGTTCTCAGTCCAAGTGATCTATCACATCAGATTGATGACAGGCTTGGTGAAGTTGACAAATTCCAATCATGGAATTATATGATCTCTCTAAAGAAAATGAATTGGACACCTACATGCGTATAAAGGTTCTAGTTCCAGAGGGAGATGAGGCTCAAAGCCTTACACCAGAAGAACTTGGTCAAGGCCTAGAAGATCATTGTTTATTCAATCATGGATAAACTTGTACCACAAGTGTCTTCCCTAAAGACACTAAAAGATATGTTTGATTCCTTGGCCAAGTTATTTGAAGGGAAGAACATAAATTGAAATATGACTTTGAGAAAACAGTTGAAGAATGCGAAGATCCTGAATGCAGAGACCATACAGTCATACTTTATGAGGGTCTCCCAAATCAAAGAACAAATTGTAGTAGTAGAAGAGGAAGTGGAGAATGAATAAGTGGTGATAGCCACCTTGAATGGCCTCCTAGGATCATGGGATTCATTCATGCAAGGAATGTGTGCCAGAAGGAATTGATTACCTTCAGCAGACTCCTGGAAGAAGAAGAATCTCAACTCATAATAAGAGAAAAGAAGATGGGAGCAACTGAAGATCAAGCTCTCACCATCCAAAGAAGATCCCTCAAGCAATGAGGAATATGAAGAACTCAACTCTTGAAGAACCTCTTATTCATCTTAGCATTTGGATAAGAAACAACTATATTATGAATGAAGAAGACGATGAAGCTGAAGGCTCAAGAAGGAGTCTACCCATGAAACAAATAAAGATAAGTATTCAATTGTCATTTCATGATATTGTTTTGTTATGCATTTGTTTATATTTAGTTGATGTATTATGCATGTTAGAATGTTTGCATCAATGACACCATACTACTAATATGCATGAGATGGGTAAGTAGCTCATGGTGCTATACAACACTTCATTGCTACTTATCTAGAATGAAACCTATTTGCTGACATATTGGATTAGTGCAGAATCTCAATGTTGTCCTAGTAGAGATGGAAGGCATTTAGAAAAGTTTTCGTGAGATATGAATGAATGTTTTATTGGCTAAAATAGTTGCATGATCATATATTTATGCATAAGAATTTTTCATTATGAATATTCCTTATGAAATGTCTCTAACCATGCAAATGCATTTTACTTGTAGGAAAGATCGCGTAAAATCACCTACAAGCAAAGAAGGATGAGACTTCTTTCGAAGAACAAGTGATGACAGTTCAAGATGAAGAATAATATGACGAATGCAGCGACATCATCGATGAAAAACCTTCCAGCTATGAAGAATTAACCAAGAATAAAGGGAAGACCGATTCAAGAAGAATGATGTCTAAGATGTAGTATCTATACATGAAGGAAAGTTCGTAGTTCCATCATGCAGTAGATGGAAACATCATGGGATACAAGGCAAGATTCGTAACATGAGGATTCTCACGAAAAGAAGGCATAGACTACGAAGAGACATTTGCAGCCACTAGGAGTGAAGTCACATGATAGGTAGAATCATGTGTGCAAATGAAATAAGGCCTTGTAAGAGCTCAAGAAGACACCCATGGGATAATACATACATGAGGAGCTTGATGAAGATCTGAACCTTTGCTACAAGGTTGATAAAGGATGACAAGGTCATAGATGGGTGCGAGAAGAATGCTTTCAAAGATAGAGGATCTTTGTATCCAGTGACCCTAGATGGATACATAAGATATTAGTAGCAAAGGAAGCTACTTGTCACTTTAGTACAGAATGTTCCAGTGCATAGAGTATGGAAGACAGAGGGAGTATGATGCTTTAGAGGGAGTGACTGCAGAAGATCCTGAGCTTTGACATGGTACGACAAGATGGATAGATTACCGATGACTCTAGGCTATATTGAGAGTAAAGTGGATTCCAACCTTTGCTTCAAGGCTGAAGGCAGAAGACCAGTGATGCTCCTGTTATGTGTCGATAGACTATTTTATAGGCATGGAGGTGTGGCAGAATGCATATGGAATCTTCCTCGAACAAGGGAAGTATGCGGTAGATATCCTGAATAGGTTCAGGATAATGGAATGCAAGGCCATGAACACACCTATGGAATCGAACCTGAAGCTATTGAGTGATGCTTCATCAGAATCAGTTGATGCCATGATGTATCTTCAAATGATTTGTTCCTTGACGTACCTGATGGATACGAGACCACATACTTGCTTTGCTGTGAACACATTGAGACATGTTCACCTGATTGTTACAAAGCATGTAGTGAGGTACCTAAAGGGTAGAGTTGATTATGGGCTCAAGTATGATGCGAATCAAAAGATTAACTTCGAAGGTAATGTTGATTCATATTGGGCAGGAAGTGCCTTTGATAGGAAGAGCACTTCGGGGTGTTTCTTCAGTATGGGATCAGGTGTGATCTCTTGGTTTAGAAGGAAGCAATCTTGTGTGGCATTGACTACATTTGAAGTAGAGTATGGCACAGCTTATTCAGCTAGTTGTGAGGCAATATGGCTGAGGAAGCTACTTTCTGACTTATTTGATCTCTAGTTAGATGCTGCTTGTATACATTGTGACAACCAGAGTTGTGTGAAGTTGTCGGAGAACTCGGTGTTCCATGACAAGTCGAAGCATATTGAGATCAAGTATCACTATATCAGGGATATGGTGCAGAGAGGAGAAGTGAAGCTATAGTATGTTGTGATAGATGAATAGATAGCTGATGTTTTTACAAAGCCATTAGCCAGAGTGAAGTTTGAGTACTTCAGGGAGAAGCTTGGTGTTCTCCAGATCGAGTTTCCTTCCAAGGGGAAGTGATGAGTCCATGAGCCATTCTGACATGGTGAGAGGATTGGTTCCTTCCATGTTCAGATGTAAGGGTTGAGCCATTCTGTTATGGTGAGAGGATTGGTTCCTTCCATTGTAGATATGAGTGCTGAGCCATTCTGATGTGACTATAGGATTGGTTCCTACATGATCAGATATAAGGGCTATTGCCATTCTTGGAATGGAGGTGCCTGGTCAGTTACTAGGAATACTCGGTCTCGGACTGAGGGCCATTCTAATATGACCGTGAGATGTGTTCTCACATGATCAGATATGAGTGCATGGCCATTCTGATGTGATTGAGGGATGTGTTCCCACCAGATCAGATATAAGGGTTGATTCCATTCTCTAGGAGAATGGAGGCACCTAGTCAGTTACCAGGAATGCTCAAACTGGGGTTGAGAGCCTTTCCAGCAAGATTGCAGTATGTGTTCCTGCATGGATGGATGTAAGTGCAGAGCCTTTCTAGCAAGGTTGCAGGATGTGTTCCCACATGGATGGATGTAAGTGCAAAGCCTTTCTAGCAAGGTTGCAGGATGTGTTCCCGCATGGCTAGATGTAAGTGTAGACCCTTTCTAGCAAGGTTGCAGGATGTGTTCCTGCATGGCTAGATGTAAGTGTAGATCCTTTATAGCAAGGTTACAGGATGTGTTCCCGCAAGGCTAGATATAAGTGCTGAGCCTTTTCGATAGGGTTGTGGGATTTGTTCCCGCATGATTGGATGTGAGTGCTGGGCCTTTCTGATAGGGTTGTGGGATGTGTTCCTGCATGGTCAGATGTGAGTTTTGGGAATTCCTTTCTAACATGGTGTTGGATGTGCTCCTCTCATGGTCAGATGTAAGTGTTGGGTGGGACATGGTGACTTAGTGTTAGATATAAGCACTAAATAAGACCTACATGGAGGCTAGGCCTACAACCAGCATGAAAAAGGGTTGGCTCTCTAGAACTTCATGTGACGAGAAGAATCATGAGATAGCACCCGTGATGATGATCCAACAGTGATGATCTAGTGATGATGATCAAGATCGAGTGATGATCCATATCTATTGATGATGATCTAAATCGAGTGATGATCCAGATCCAGTGATGATGATCCAGATCCAGTGATGATCTTGATCAACTGATGATGATCTATATCAAGTGATGATCTAGATCTAGTGATGATGATCCAGATCCAGTGATGATGTTCTAGTGATGATCCAGATAGAGTGATGATCTAGATCCAGTCATGATGTTCCAGTGATGATCCAGATCGAGTGATGATCCATATCTGATGATGAAGATGACGTTGACTCGATGATGATCCAGATGATACAGAGAAGAAGACTTGTGCTGATAAATTGTGTCGAGAGAATAGCCTCCTAGTTAAGAGGGAGTGTTGATGTATTTGTAACTTCAGAATGTATTCATCCATATATCTTATGTATTGTACCCTAATGTTTATTCCAGGATGTGTCTGTAATGTATTTGAGTCATGTCATGCCTCAATGTTCCTATCAGGAGGTTCTATAATGTAAACAAGTCATGTCAAGTCATTATGGGTAATCCTCCTATTGGTAAAGGGTTAAATTCCTCGCAGTTGTGGGGCCTTAGGGTTATTAGACTATCCTAGAGAAGTCGACCCTAGGTGAGTCATTGTAAGTCAGGGCAATAGTCCCCACTGTTGTGTTAAGGATAACCCTCCTTTTTGGTCAGAGGAGGCAAAGTCCCCACAAGTTGTGGGGCACTAGGGTTATTAGACACTCCTGGAGATGTCATCTCTAGTAAGTAATTGTTAAGTGAGGCCGACATGTTGGAGTGGGATTTAAGTGAACAAAAGAATATAAATAAAGAGTGAGCCTCTCTATTTATCACAAACACACTCACTCATTGGGGCGCATGAGTGAGAGATAAGTTGCTGTGATCAGAGAGAGAGACTACTACTATCGGGAGATCATCTTTATGTTTTCAGGTTTTACTTTTGGTGCTGATTCTATCGCCGAGGAAGTTACGGGGTTTTCTCCTTTATGGTTTCCACAAGGAAAATTCTTTGTGTCTCTTGTCTCTAGTGTTTTATTGATGTGCATGTTATTCTCTCAATTAAAGATCCTAAGATCATAATGCTATCTTGAATGATAAAAATCTAACACAAACTCAGAAGGACACCCTCATTCCTGAGCCAAAATACAACTTGGCCAAGGATCTTAAAAGAGTCAAAGCAAACATATGTTTATTTCATGTTCTAAAAATCCCTTCCACAAGGGATTCCTTACCCAAAATCATAATCATAAAACAACCCTGAGAAGCTCAAAATAATAATTTTGATTCTACTCCCTAACCAAACCATCAACCAGGAAGCAAGGGCACTCCTCCCTTCTTAATTACCTTTGAAATATTTAACAGGAACTTGCATAATTGTATGGTAGACTCAGGTGTTTCATCTAATGTTATGCCCCTTTCTGTGTGTAAGAAACTCAATGCTACCTGGGAAACCTATCCTATTCAAATTTTGTAATTAGATAGATCCAAGGTTAAAGTTATGGGGAGTCTGAGTAATGTTCTTCTTAGATTATCCGCAGATCCTCAGTATCATCAAACTATCGATATCATGATTGCAGATATTCCAGAGACTTATGGTATGTGGCTGAGTCGAGATACGGTCAAAGAAACTTAAAGGTTACTTTGCTACTGATTGGTCCCACTTGTGGTTTCCTCTTAATGGGCATCCTAACAAGCTCAAAGTTGACAAGGAACCATTCATGAAACAAACTGTAACTGATCTCGACAGTTCCAACGAATTTGTCTCCTTCTTTAACAATCAAATTGAACATTTGACATTTGATACTTTCTTTGGAGACTTTCCTTTTGATGTTGCACCAACGGAGAATGAGAAAAAACACTCTTAGATAACTCATCTTACATCTGTCCCATTCTATAGCACTGTTGTTCATAATGTATATATTGTAAATACCAATTTCAAAATTGATACTATAGTTTGGACTTTGTTTTTTGATGGCTCCAGGTCAAAGGAGGGAGCAAGCACAGGATGTGTACTTAATGATCCTAAAGGGATCAAAACCATGAACGCATGCAGGTTGGAATTTGAATGTACCAATAATGTGGCTGAGTATGAGGCATTAGTCCAAGGACTCATGAAAGCTATAGATATGGGAGTGAAAGCAATTGAATGCGTAGGAGACTCTGAAATCATTGCGAAATAGGTATAGAATCGGATACATTGTCTATCTCCATGTTTAGTTAATTACCAAAGATTAATGAGGGATATGACTAATTATTTCTCAGCATTTAATATTAAATCTGTTCCCAGATCACAGAACTTTGACGCAGATCCATGAGCCAATATTACATCTAGACTAATCCTGCTCGAAGGCTTGTATCCACAAACATTCTCTATTTAATTGATGTACAGACCCTCCATACCTGACAATGTCACAAGTTTGAAGGTGTTTGATGATGACCATCAAATACTTGACTTCCTGTCAGCCCAAAATACCTTCAAAGGTACGGCCATCGACGAAGCTGATCATGAGAAGTCTCTATTTGATCCTTCCAACATCATCCCCAAGTCTATCATTAGTATGGAGAAGTTCTATGATTTACAAGATAAAATTAGACAAACCATAAATTACAAAACTCAAAGCTCGACCTTGAATCACACCCCTGTCAACTTGGGAACAAAGCATGAACCCCGATTTATCAATCTTGGAATACATTGTTCCCATGACGAAAGAAGAGGTTTTATCAAACTGTGCATGGATTTTAAAGATGTTTTTTCCTGGATATATGATGAACTCAGGAATTTCGATACTACCGTCATGCATCATAACATCCCCATGAAACCTGAGGTAAATCCCTATCAGCAAAAATTGAGGAAAATGCACCCCAGTATGGAGCCTTCTGTCAAGAAAGAACTCGACAAGCTGCTCTCAGCCAGGATCATAATTCTTGTCAAGAACATGCAATGGATAGCTAATTTGGTTCCTATTCATAAGAAGAATGGGGAAATACTACTCTGCGTAGAATTCAAGAATCTCAATTAGGCCTCTGAGAAAGATAATTATCCTATTCCTCTAATGGATCAAATCCTATAGAAAGTAGCCATGTCGAACATGTTTTCATTGCTAGATGGTTTTTCTGACTACAACCAAGTCCTGGTTGCGCCCAACGATCAACTTAAAACTTCCTTCCGGACCCCTTGGGGGACATTCGCATAAAGACGGATGCCATTTGGACTAATAAACGTAGGAGCCATATTCCAAAGAGCTATGGACATAGCTTTCAGGGGCTTTCTCAATAATTTTGTCATTGTATACTTAGATAATGTTACCATTTACTCCAAAAAATGACAGGATCATTTGCTTTCTTTAAAACAAGTATTCGAGAGGTGCAGGAAATTCGGTAGCTCCCTCAATCCTAAGAAGTCTATCTTTGTAGTAACAGAAGGTAAGTTTGTCGGTTTCATAGTCTCGAAGGAAGGTATGATCATCAATCTAGAATGCGTTGAAGAAATCTCCAAGATTGGCCTCCGAAACTCTCATAAGGCAATGCAATCATTCTTGGGTAAGATTAATTTTGTTCGTATATTTGTTCCAAATTTTTCTCAAGTTGCGAAACCCCTACAATTCCTAGTCAAGAAGGATGTATCATTTAAGTGGTCTGATGAAAGAAAGAATGCATTTACTTAAATTTGGAAATCCATAGCAGAAGCACCTGCTCTTATGTCCCCAGATTTCAGTAAATATTTTATATTATATACATTTTCTACTGACTTTTCTTATGCATCTGTCATGACGCATAAAAATCACTAGGACATTGAGATCCCCATTTATTTCATGAGTTCGGCATTCAAAGGCACGGAACTCAATTACTCCCCGGTCGACAAATAGGCCTACATAGTATATAAATTAGTAAAGCATTACATGCCTTATTTGTTGAAGTCAAGGACTTAGGTGATTGTCCCTTATGCGGCCATTCACAATGTCCTCGTCCAGAAGGAGTTGGGAGAAAAGAGAGCTCATTAGATGACCGCCCTTCAAGAATATGATATGGAGATCAAGCCTACGAATACTGTCAGAGGACAATGTTTGTGTCAGGTCACTACCCAGTCAAACGACCCTGAAAATCAGCAAACTGATTGGGAAACTGATTGGGAACAGGGAGAGGCCACTCCTATAGGTTTTGTTAATGCACTTGAAACTGGAGCATCTGAATGGTATGATCACATCAAATTCTTTATTTATAATGGTTTTGCTACTGAATCCCTCCTAGATCCCAAAAACCGTAGAGCACTAAGGCTGAAATCAACCCCTTATCAACTTATTGATAATGTTATGTTTAGGAAGAATGATGATGGAGTGTTTCTTACATGCCTGGAAAAGGATAAGACTAATGATTTCCTGTTTCAATTTCATGCAGGGCTTGCAGGTGGAAATTTCTCATGTTATACAATGGCTCATAAAATCATCACGGTAGGATACTATTGCCCTACCCTATTCAGAGATGTCCATTCATTTATAAAAAAATGTGAGCCTTGACAGAAGTCCGCTGGAAAGATCAAGAAACCTGCCTTTCCTTTGCAGTCCGTAGCAGTTCAATTTCATTTCAATAGTGGGGATTGGATTTCATTGGACCCATAAACCCCGTATCCTCATTACAACATAAAGATATCTTGATAGCCACTGACTATTTTATGAGGTGAGTAGAAGTAGTCCCCTTAAGGCTTTGTAACACAAACCAGGTAATTTCCTTCCTTTAAAATCAGATAATCACTAGGTTCGGCACCCCTGAGTATCTTGTTTTTGACAATGCCTCATATTTCCAATCCATTGACTTGACCAGCTATGCTCTTGAAAAGGGAATTAAGATTAAGTTTTTTGCTAATTACTATCCTCGGGGCAATGGGCTTGCGGAATCCTCAAACAAAAACTTGATAAGAATCCTTAAGAAGGCAGTCGCTTCACACCATAAATACTAGCGCGCCCAAATTTACTATGCTCTTTGGGAAGATCGAATCACCCCAAAGGAAGCCCTTGGTAACTCCCCTTATTTCCTTGTTTATGGAAAGGAAGTTGTCCTTCCAGCTAATCTCACCATCCCTTCGTTGCAATTGGCCCAATCCATCCAGGAGAATGACTCTTCCCCATTACAACAGAGGATTGATTCTCTACTCAAGTTAGAAGAGGATCGGGACAAAGACAAGAATAAATCCTACCAACATCAACAGTTGTTTAAGAAATGGTTTGATGAGAGGTCTTCATCAGACAGAGACTTCTCAGTGGGAGATTTAGTTTTGAGATGGGACAAACAACACAAGGACAACAAAGAGTACACCAAGTTTCAATGAATTTGGTTAGGACCATTCATTGTTACAAAAAATATTGGTCCTAGTATGGTTCGACTAAAAACACTGGAATGGGTCGTTGACACCTATCCAATGAATGTTTTTTCTGCTCAAGAAGTATTTTGTTTGAAAAAGGTTTGCTCAACCCTGTATATAGGTTTGGTGTGTTATTTTATTTTGAATTTATGAATGTTTGCTTGACATTTTTAGCTTTTGGTAATCTCTGTACAGTTGGCAATAATGATCAATTAGTTTTCCTCAGTACTCATTACTCTCAACCGAAACAGGCTTATCAATCTATATCTTTTCTAACTCGTATCAGGATCTTTTATATATGAATTATAACCAAATTTATAGAATTTTGTATTAATGCTCTCTCATCCACGTTAACATATTCTTCATGCCTTACTCTGCTGATGATAGTTGTGGAAGAAAAGGTTCATCCTGTCTAAGGTCTCATTAGAGCACTGCAGTATATTTTTATAGCCTGGTCAGTCTTACCCTTTGGAATTCAACTATGGCCATATATTTTATCATATGGATTGCGAGATGAGGGGTCTCATCATGAGCCATCTCATTATGTTCATAAGTTCTTAGTGGAATGACATCTCTTCCATATAGTATGGGGAGTTGGATTCCAGTTTTTTGGAAGATGGGAGATCCTATCATACGTCAACTCATTCATGATATACAGAGCATTAGTGAGTAATGCTGCCATCATGTGGATACCAAGCCATGGCAGTGTCTTTTAATCCATATGCAAAATAGAACCCCAGTCGTTCCCAAACAAGAGAGTGTTACCACCTAAGTTGTACTTAGTGGTTTTTTATCAAGTGAGCCTGGTGAATCGGACAAGGATAACTTGTTCGAACTTCAGAAGACCTTCAGTCTTGCTTCTGGGAAACTTTGTTGTACTATATCACATGTTCATACCCCCTTGGGGGAGTTGTAATAAATTTTCTAGCATGATAGTGTTTGTAAAAGACTCGGTCTCTTAGACTTTATTTGTCAATCTGATTAGCCCAGGGTGTTTTTTCCCTTGGTTATTATTGGTTGTTGAATAATCGACTTGTTAGGGTTAACCTTGACTTGAGATTGAGTCAAATATGGTTAGGTCTAGCACATGGTTTGGGAACATGGTTTGTTGTATCCCATGGTATTGTCCCATGGTATTGCATGTGTTAACCTTGACTCGGGATTGAGTCAAAGGTGGTTAGGTCTAGCACATGGTTTGGGCACATGGTTTGTTGTAGCCCATGGTATTGTCCCATGGTATTGCATGTGTTTAATCCTTTATAAGGCTTGAGGAGGCTCCATTGTAAAGTAGGACTGGAGGTGAGCGGTGACTAGCTCGCTTGGCCCGGATGGCCGGTTTTGGCCATGTAATGAAGATATTCATTGATGCTAGTTTTCCCTACATGGGGTTTCCAGGGTATATTGTATGTCTATCTTGAATGTTTCTTGATGTGTTTCTTTCTGGCTCATTACTATGTTAATGTTGCTCGTTATAATATTAACAACTGGTATCAGAGCCATGGTTTGGCTTGGTTATGCTCATTGGTGTTTCTATGTTGAATCAAATTGTGGGGTGCATGTTCGGTGGTACCTGACACCCTAGCAGTAATTTTTTGGTTCATGTGAAACTTAGCCATAGGCAAGTTTGGATTTCTCTGGATGCTAAAAGCATAAGGTATCCCTCTTATGTGCAAAGAAGGGATGTTGCATCAAGTGTGGAATGAACCACTAGTTAGGTACGAGGGTGGCAGGTGTACTCGTAGCCTAGCTTGATGTGGATTAGAGAGGTTGAGTCTTCAATTGTAGGAGAAATGTGAGATGGTTTAATCTCGGTTTTGGGACCAAGATTGATGAGCCATGTATGTGAAGAGAATTCCTAGAGAACTGGCGGTTACAGCGGCCAATAACCCATGTAATCCGGTAGATGGATTTTTCTTTATATTGACATCAATGACAGAGTTTGGATGTAGGAACAAAGGGAGCATGGCAAAAGATGATCAAGGAAGCGAGAGGATGAAGGAACGGATGGTGATGGTGTAGTCACCATGAAGGCACATGAAAAAAAAAATGTAATGAAGAGGTTTGCATGTAAATGGGCATATGGCTGTAAGACCTGGTAAGGCATGCATACCCCCGGTAACTCACCGGTAAAGTCGGGAGATAGACCTAGGTGATAGGGGGGTGTATGTAAGATTCCTCGGTAAATATTTGAGGGGAGTTGGTGATTACTCCAAGTCAAGTTTAAAGGGGGGATTGTTAGGGTTAACCTTGACTTGAGATCGATTCAAAGGTGGTTAGGTCTAGCACATGGTTTGGGCACATGGTTTGTTGTAGCCCATGGTATTGTCCCATGGTATTGCATGTGATTAAGCCTTTATAAGGCTTGAGGAGGCTCCATTGTAAAGTAGGCCTGGAGGTGAGCGGTGACTAGCTCGCTTGGCCCGGATGGCCGGTTTTGGCCATGTAATGAAGATCTTCATTGATGCTGGTTTTCCCCACATGGGGTTTCCAGGGTATATGGTGTGTCTATCTTGAATGTTGCTTGATGCGTTTCTTTCTGGCTCATTATTATGTTAATGTTGCTCGTTATAATCCTAACACGACTAATCATTTCTGAGTTTTTCACTCCATACCTCCAAAGTTGGGGTGGTCGGCTTGGCATTTAGGCCTATTGAGGTTATTAGAGTCTATGTGTTAATGTATAAACATGCTAGGAATCATGGTTGAGTCATATGAACATGTCTAAGTCCCCCTAGGTTTTTTTAGCTTTTTAAAAATTTTAATTTTCTCAGTGCTTTTTATTAAAATTTAATTTTTCCAAAACATAGGCTATTTTTTAATAGTTTAATTGGAAAAATTGGTTTTTTAATACAAGTGGGCTCGGAGGTCATATTCAGTCATGTAGGTGCTCATTTTCAAGCTAAGAGCACCAAGTAAACCTATAGACCCACTATTTCCTAGTTTTGAGTGATTTTCCATCACTCAGGTCAGAAAGCCCCAAAAAATCATTTTTTGATTATTTTAATTAATAAATTGATGAATAATGGAGCAAATCCAATGTCCTAAATCAGTGGATTCTCAACCGATTTGATTGAAATCAGTGAGATCTGAACCAAATTGACCGGGTCTGGAAAATCCTTGACTAAAGGAGGTGATCTAGATAGATCCAGAGTTGATCTTCAGTGTCCTTTGTGGGGAATTGCACCCTCTCTCTCTCCTCCACACGTGTGGTCTCTCCTAAAAGCTATGTGGATTGATGTGTTAGTCTGTGAGTTGATGTGTCAGCTCAATCAGCCCCTCAATTGATAGGTAGGATCAGTTTTGATTCAGATCAGCATTGATTGACTCTCCTTCAGCTGCAGTGGTTTGTCTCCTTGGGATTTGCGCCCCCCCTGGGCTGTATCTCCTATTTTTTGTATAAATAAAGCATAGACTGCCTCTTCCAAGCTAGTTAGAGTTGGATTGAGGAGCCATTGCTGTTGTAATACTATGTAATATCTTTTTCTATTGGAATAAAGTGAATCTTTGGAGGCAACATGGTGTCATGTCATTGTATGTGTGAATGAGCATTTCCATGTTTCACTGAGGTAACCTGTATCTATGTTCATAATTTGTTGATTGTTTGTGGATTCGTTGCTAAGATTGATAATAAGTTCATTATAATATTGATAGGAAAGGAGTTTGTTAATAAGTTTATTGGCGATCTCTTTCCTTTCTGATGCATGTTTAGAGATCTAGATTCAACATGTTTTATAAGTTTATATGCATGTTATTCTGAAATTTCTATGTATGTATTAACTGGATCTCAGAAGTATTTTGGAAAGTCTTTGGATTCAGTTGCAGGTTCCTAGCTTGGAGAGGATGCTGATCTAGTTTGCTTCTTTAATATCTTCAAAACCATTCAAAGGCATAGTCCCTCAACATTCCACCGGAAAGCTCCACAGTTGATCTTCAAGGCTTCGAGGAAAAATGCTCTTCTTTTCCTCTTCCTCCTTCAATTTTTTCTAAAATTAGTCCGGTTACTTGTTTGAAGCTTTAAAATTTTTTACATATATCAATTTCAGAGTTTATTTTACATATATCTTTCTGCCTTAAATATCAATAAACTAGATCTCATTCCTAAAGAAAATTTACAAGCATTCTAGATCTAGTTTTAGGGAAAATTGTCATTTTTCAAGGCTGTGAAAGTAGATCTAAAACTTGTTCAATGCATGGTTACTTCCTTAGAATATAAAAATATATATTCAGCAATTCAAGTGCTTAATATTGGATGCACCAAAATCAGGCCAATATCCCAAGGAAAGCTTGCTTTCCTTGGTTCTTTTTCCACTTCATTAAAAACTAGTTTTAGCTTAGAATTTTTAGGTAAAAGGTTTCTTCATACAAAAGTACTTTCAAAGTACTTTTGGGAATATTTAACTATGATAAAATTGATTTTTTTTAGCAGGTGTAACAGAAAAGAGGAGGATGCGCTATCCGGAAAGCATTTTTGGACCATTCGAAACCCCCCAGGGGGTCTCCGTCTTCCATAAATTTCAATTTTTTGCAATTTGTAAACCTTTCGTATCATTCCATATAAGGAACAAGTGGATTAATTTCATTTTTATTATATTGTAAATTTCTGCTGATAAAAATAAAATTCTTTTCGAATAGGCTCTTTCGAGCCTATTCACCATCCCCCGTGGGGGCATTTACGTCTGTGTCATTTTTTACTTTTTGTTCATCTTTTTTCAATATAGTGTAGTTGTAATACGTAGGGTAGTATAATTTGATTTATAATCATTTCCATATTCCATATCTGGTGGTTTCAAAGTAATTTTAATACTTACCCCATGAGCCTCCTTTTGAGCCGAAAGGTAAAGAAAGGGTCGTGGTAGTCTAATTAGAAAAATGTTGTTTTATTTTCTGTTTATGCTTCATCTTCTATCATAATTTGTTTTAATAATCATAATAAAATCAACCCCTCCTTGATTCCCCGATTGAGGTCCACTTGGACCGAAAGAGGTTCCTAGAGGGTTTTCTTTTTAACAAGAACACCTCTTTTAAAATTTACTAAAAATAACAAAGACTCCGATTTGTATGCTCTGTACTTGGCTGCGGTTCATCTGATCCGTCAAGCTGCATCAAAAGCACTTGAGTGACTAGATTAATTAGTCTTCACCTCCCAAATTGACAAACCATCAAGCGAAAATCCAATGCCTCGAACAAACTGTAAGCGGTGGTAAAATACCCAAAGGAGTGGGAACAACTGGAAAGTGACCTTGAGGCACTAATTTCTGTCACACCCTAATGGGTGCATTATGAACAATAGTCTCTGAGACTCCATTCCAGCCCACAAGCACCTTGCGGGTAGCCGTGAAAGTTCACTTTTGGACATACTCCAAGTGCCCCTCGGGTATATATGGAGTCCCCTTTTCGCCTAATTTAATTCAATCACATTACACATTAATTTAAAATCTAACAAGAGACATTTGCAAAACATTCATTCAAGCGCATGCAAGCACATTATTTTCTTTGTTGACTCCATTTAAGGCATTGGTGATTTATTTTGATCAATTCTTTCGATTATATATATATTCAGTGTCATTACTGTGCTTATATGCCTTAAATCTTGCATCTTGTTATCTTTGGTTTCCATTGGTTAATTTTAAAACTCCTAAACAACTTAATCAATCTAACACCATCACACTAAGTAATTATCCTTAGTAATTTAATAGGGTCTACCCCCCTTGGCTTCATTAGGATTTAGCCTGAATGGACCAGTCAAGAACAAGGTGACAACCTTGACTTGATACTTGCCCCCAAGAACACACCGAGTGGCTTGAAGATTTCTGCCACATAACCTAGGTGTGTGAAAGGTGGCAACACTTTTTGGTGCCGTTGTCTAGGATAAATCTTTTTATTCCCGAGTACAACTTTTGTTTTCTTCCTTTTTGTTTTTTCTTTCTTTGATGAATGCTTAGAGTAGATATTTAATTTTCATATGGAATGGGTCGTTGACACCTATCCAGTGAATTTTTTTCCTTCTCAAGAAGTATTTTGTTTGAAAAAGGCTAGTTCAACCCTATATAGGTTTGGTGTGTTATTTTCTTTTGAATTTCTGAATGTTTGCTTGACATTTGTAGGTTTTGGTAATGTCTGCACAGTTGGAAATAATGAGCAATTAGTTTTACTTAGTACTCAATACTCTCAACCAAAACAGGCTTGTCAGCCTCTATCTTTTCTAACTCGTATCAGGATCTGTTATATCTGAATTATAACCAAATTTATAGAATTTTGTATTAATGCTCTCTCATCCAGGTTAATATATTCTTCATGCCTTACTTTGATGATGACAGTTGTGGAAGAAAAGGTTCATCCTGTCTAAGGTGTCATTAGAGCACTGCAGTATATTTTTATACCTGGTTAGTCTTACCCTTTGGAATTCAACTGTGGCCATATATTTTATCATATGGATTGGAAGATGAGGGGTCTCATCACGAGCCAGCTCATTATGTTCATAAGTGCTTAGTGGAATGACATCTTTTCCATATAGTATGGGGAGTTGGCTTCTAGTTTTCTGGAATATGGGAGATCCTATCATAGGTTGGCTCATTCATGATCTACAGAGCATCAGTGAGTAACGTTTTCATCATGTGGACACCAAGCAATGGCAGTGTCTTTTAATCCATATGCAAAATAGAACCCCAGTCGTTCCCAAACAAGAGAGTACTATGCATCAGGACGAGGGGGTCCTATCTAATGCCAACCTCACTATGATCATAAGCCTGATTTTGGACTGAAACTATCACCAGATGGTAACCAAGCCATGGTATTTTCTTTTGGCCATATAGCTGGAAGACAAGAGGTCTTCTTACCGAGCTGACTTGTTCAGTTTCCAGGTCAGGTTTGTGAATGGAACTGATCACTAGAACATGGGGTAGTGGTCCTATGTGATTACAATCTTGCTGATATCTTTAAAAAAATAAGAATAAAAAATAAATAAAAATAAATAAATAAAAAGAAGGGGAAGGAACAAATAGTGGTTTTAGTGGCCTCTGTGTGAAAACCCAAGAGTGGTAAAAGTCTGACCCCAATTTCAACTTTAAACTGCATGCCAATGTTAGCCTAACTTCAAATAATCCCAATCCTCTTATGACATTTGAATTAGAGTTTCATCTTTTAAAATGACCATGGATGGAAGTGAATTAATAATTTTGATGATTCTTTCTTGGTTACATTCACGTATTAACATTTCTTGACAGTTAATCATTTGTCAACTTGACATGTTTGATTTGAAAGAGTTATTGTTTTGTAGAGATAACTGGTTCTTCCAGCAAGTCGCCATTTGTTGTAGGTACAACAGATCCCATGTTATTTTGACACGAGAGCCCAATAGCATATATGAAGGTAACTTGGTAGGATCCTTCATGACCTTATAGGCTTCTGTTACATTTTTATTGACTCATGGAATTCCCAAACTTAACCAAATATTATAAAAAAATCATGCCTTATTTGTTTGTTTTAATTTGCGGAAAGACTGTTTGTTTTGAAGTGTTTGGTTGTCCCGCAACCCGCAAGTTGCGAAGTGAAATATCTTTTAGTTGAATATTTTGATTTTTTCACTTCCCACAACCCGCATAGTGCAAATGCGGAATGCGGGATGCAGAAGGGTTTTTTATATGCTTTCATCTATCCGCAATGTGCATCCCGCATTTTCTGGAATGTGCGTTGCAGAGTTGTCATTTATTAATCGTTTATTTTGCGTGTGTCTGCAACCCGCATCTCACCAAATGAGGAATGTGGGGTGCAAATCCGATTGAATAAATCTTTCACTATTTTACGATTCTGCATTTTGTATCCCGCAAAATGTAGAATGCAGGTTACAGAATGACTAATAAATTTTTTGAATTTCATGTTTGGCCCCTGCATCTGGCAAAGCTTGATCCAGACCATTCTTTTCTCCCTAATCCTACGGTCTATATTATTACCCATGAATTATAAATATGGTGGTCTTATTTATAATTTTTTCACTATTTTTACCATGGTAATTTTCTCTCCTGCGTGAATATACATCCAGATTTTACCAAGAAATTTCGATAGAGTTCGCTACGGTTTTAGGTTGGTTATCAAGTCGCTTTCTCACAATTTGAATTTATTACTATTCTTTCTTTATAATTCATCAGTATTATAACTAAACATGGCAACATCCAAAACACCCCGAATTACTACGAGCAAAGACCTCCAAAAGGCATGTTTACGAAAGACCCAAATTTTGGTGTTTTTTTTTACACCATTGGCCAAGTGTGTGAAACCTACCAGTTGGATTGGTATTGATTTTATTCCATCTTTGATAATAATGACCTTTCATACTTCCAGAGTAATCAACTCATTTATGAGAGAATTAGGGACTTTGACCTTCATATGATTGCTGTAAGACCGGCCATCCTTCCTTATAATGATGCTATTAAAAGGATTATAGACCATGCTAACCTGCAACATTGTTCCTTTAACACCAATCTTGGAATGCAATTAGCCAATTTTCACTCTAAAACCTTTGTGAGAATTTACACCCTTAAACCTTTCACGTAGCTCCTCGATGCAGACTTTATTAATGCTGCTAATTCTAAGTTCAATTTCGACCAAATGCTCAAATCTTGGATGGTTGAATCATGTAAGTTCTCCCAAAGGAAAGACGACCTTTACCCCATTGAATGGTACAAAGAACCTTATTTCCTCCTTGCAGAAATGTTATACAGGCTTTATGGCCTCCCCAACTATTCTTACTTCAAGAAAGAATGGGCTTCCATTGCTCACTACATCATAACTACATGTGAATCCTTCCCTTGGGCTTCAATCCTCTCACTTGAACTCAAAAATACCATACATGAGTTCCAGAAAGCTACTGCAAGAAAGAAGCCTAGCTTTTATCTTTCTGCCTTCATTGTGGATATCTTTTGTGCCAAATTTCGCTTCCCCAATATGGGATGGAGTTGGGAATTACTAGCCCCACCTGTGCATATTTATCATTCTGAGCTATGGGATACAAATTATGTAACCAGGTTTTATGATATATGTGAGAGTATCCTTGGCCAGGTCTATTTCATGATTTTTAACAAGGAAGCTCATGCATTCTCATCGGAAGCTAAAGCCCTCATAGCCACTATGGGAGATTGGTATGTCCGTGAATAATTCACTTATATCAGGGTTTTTGGTAGCAATCATTTCCCATATGTTTCCTAAGGTCATTACAGACAGGTTGGTCCTTGAGGAGATTTCATTTCAAACAGTCAGAGAAGGGATTTACAAAAAAATTGTTGCACCTAAGAGGAATACTTCTCTCAAGTTCCCTATAACCCTTGGATTTTGAGCATACCTACTTCTACTTGGGCATCACAGCTTAGTGACCACATAGTGTCACTCAAGCTTGGATTTGCTAGTAAACAGAAGCAATATCCCAAAGGGATTGTTGGCCTCCACCTCAACCAGAACCATTTTAAAACAGGATATGCTCATGAAGAAATTCCAGATGATTTCATTTACCAGGGAGTGGAAACCTTTTCTGAAGTCTTAGTGAGGGCTAAAACCAAGGAATACCAAAATCATATATTGCAATACCAAAAGGAAATCAAGGACATAGTTTGGAATTATAGGTCCATGGGGTTAGACATTTAGGAACATTTAATAAAAGATAGGGAAAGTAGGGAAGCTAAAGATGTGGTAAAGGAGGCTTCGGCATCCACCAATGCATCCACAGAACCCAGTTCAGAAATAGGTAAAGGGAAAGCTCCTATGGAAAAATTTCCCCAGACATCTATGGAACAATAGGTCAAGGCATATTTACACACCTTAGAGCAGATCAAATAGAGACTGAGGAAAATGACTTCAGAACTGGACACTCAGGAGGTTACAACCTCTCAACCAGCTAAAGATGCTCAGATGACCACTGTGGTTGAAAAGGCTCAATATACACTAGCACAGATTGAACGGGAACCTCTCAAATGGTTAGAATATTTAATTTCATCTGTTCCCACCTCTACTGTAGACTTGACTCATTCAAAGGAAGACGATGAGAGGGTTTCTCCTGTTCCTATTAGCGTTGAAGCTGGTAATGGTAATGATTTAATGAATTTCACAAATGGTAGCAATGACAACTCTTCATCACCCCCCTTAAAATCTCAACTTTCTTCTCAGTCTAGCCCTTCCTCTTCTGATTTACTTATCTCATCAATAATAGCTTTGTCTTCATTATCTAATGGTTCTACTATGACACCTTTTATGACCTCGCTTTATCAAAATGATACTTGTTTACCTAAATCTGTTACACCCATTTCTGTGGATATGCCCATTCCTTAATCTAATGTACCTCTAGTTTTAAAAATTCCATTGCATATCCCTTCATTCAACTCAGTGTCTTCCCCTGTGATTGAGAAAACTTCAGCAGTTCCACCATCATCACTCAAGACCACTACTTTGCAAGCTTCATCAACTGAAACTTCAATTCTTGGCATTTCTTCAGCTCCTGAAGTAATTCCTTCTTAGAATGTTAGTTCTTCTCCATCCACTTCTCCTATTACTATGACTATACCTTCTCACAGCACAACTCAAACCTCTTCTCTGATATCCACAGGAATTAGTATACCCCATTGATGAGATGAGTAATGAATTCAATGAATATTTTGTGGTATCCCTGGGAGAATATTGGTACAAAAAATTTGATAGATTAGTTGTGAAAAAGGGTAGGAAGAGGAATAGGGATCAGAGTGATGTGGACATGTCTGTTGCAAATGGGTTTGTGTGGACCCAGCGACCGAGTGACCTACAGGCATATGCCACTGATGATGCATCTATCTTAGGGGCTTTTACAACATCCAATTTTGATGTTGTTAACACTTTGAACTGAGAATTTGAGAAACAGAAAGCCGAAATTGTCATTCCGAAGGAGGAACTGGAACAGCTTAAGAGGCAGCATGAAGATAGGTGTGATGAACTTCAAGAGAGAAATGTTTCTCTCAATGAAGAACTGCAAAGGGAAAAGACTATTAATGCCACTTTGGTGCAGGAGGTTGCATTGTTAGAAAGATAGTGTGAAGATGCAACTGCAAGTGCAACTTCATCTTCGTATTCCAAGTTTTCCCAGGAAGAATTTAAAGAGCTTGCCATTCAAACCAACAAGGAACATTATGATTTGGTTTGTGAGTTATTTAAAACTCTAGATAATATGTTTGAAACTCACATGGTTTTTGACAAAATGTCTGTTGTTCTGGAAAACTTAGTTGACAAGAGACAACAAGCCTCTAAGGCTTATGATGAAGTAGTAGACTGGCAAAGGTACATGAAAGATAAGCCAGATAATGTCACTTTGCTCACTAACTTCTAGCTTAAGAGGATCAGGACTATCTTGAGATCCTGGGAAGATCTAGATGGGATAGTAGCTGAAGACATAAAGAAAGCACAGGCCATTTGCAACAAAAGATGGTATGCAGTTGACAACATTATGGATGAATTCTCCTTTCCTGCAATGGTGCTGATTGAAAAGGCCTGTCCACCTGGATTGATGATTGAGCAAGTGGATCAAAGACAGGATGAGGGAGAGTAGAAGATCAAGAAACTTCACCACGTCAGCATCCATGATGTAGATCAGTTGATCAGATAGCTGTTTGCGGTGGAGAGAAAGATCCACATATTTATTTGATTTTGGCATAAACTAGATAAGAATGAGATTGAAGATTATAAGTGCAATGCCCAGCTTGGCATTGAATCTGCGAGTTACCCTGATATTGAGGATGTGCTCTATATATGGAATATGTGGAGAGATTTTTTGGGTTATTAGCTTTGTTTAGGATTTGATCCCATTTAGGGGGAGATCCATTCTTTGTAATAATTATTCAAGAGGGTGATCTCGCATGTATTAGGGACTTTTTTGGACTTTTGGAAGAAGGGAGGCTGATACAAGATATTGAGAGAACACCTTTGGTTGTTCATATGGTTTATGTAATTTCTTACTGGACTTCAAATCAACACAGTACTGTCATTTCTTATCTGTTGTCTTTATCTCAATGACTTTCTTCAAATAGATTTCAATCTTCTTTGTTCCAAATGGAAAGATAATGTTGTGAGTTATTTATAATCAGTAAATGTGTTTTATTTAACTCAGATTTATCTCTGTTATTTATTGATGCATTGATAAGGTTTCATGAAATTTATTTTATGGTGTTTATCTATTTCTGTGAATAATTGAACAGTAATATTGAGTAGCATAATATGTTTGTTTTTCAACTTACATTTTCTATGCAGGTTAATTCAGAATGATAGAATCTTAAGTCACTAACAAATTTATTTTCATTAATTAGTTGTGAATTAGGTGATGAGATTCTCATCCGATTTACATTTTTGTTTATTGAATGAAAATCACTTGTCTGCTTACACATCGAGTTCACCTACAGGTCAACCCAGTATCCTTTCAGAGTAGTTTAGATCTATATCAGGTTCCCTTTTTTAGTTAGGTTTTTAAGTTTTCCTGTTCTTTATATCATTTTCCTTGTTTCCTAAATTGGGAAAGAAATCCTCTGTGGATCAAATCCAATCATAAGCCAGTGGAGGCTACAAAAGTATCCATGAGAGATAACCATCCCAAATAGCTTGAGGATAGAACAATACCTACATGGGATTGTTTGAAGCCTTTGGATGGGTTTTCTTCATGTGTTTCAAGCCTTGGCCACCCTAATCATATACATACATAGTTGGGGATTCAATACATCTATCCATCCAATGGTCTCTAATGGGTGGAAAGGTGCACCACTCAATCGAAATATGTGGCCTGGTACTCTCGAGAACATCATCTGCCCCAAGCACTCTAAACAATGTATAGATGTGTTCTTTGGTTATTTTCAACTTCTTTATCTTGTTGTAGATCAACCCATCAGTGCATTCTTGTCTTTTATCTCCCTGTAGGATGCGATGCTGTACAAAGCATCATTTGAGCTTGTGATCATATCAACAATAGTCAGTAATGAGTCTAACAAGGAGGGATGGAGCTCATCTCTCCATCCCTCCAGGCAGAACCAATCTCTTTGAGGTGGCCAGTAACCCTCAATATATCAACATTGTTATCCATAGTAGCCACTATAATCATATATACAAATAAAATATCATTAGAAAAATAAACACATGATATAATGACAATCATAAGTGGTCTTCCGTAGCGAGTACCACTTCGAATTAAATCGCATGAAGGGAAAGGAAAACAAAATTGCCGATTCTTTAATTCGATGATCTCATATGTTGTATGAGGTAACTTTGAGCCAAACAATTCGTATTTTCACGATAGGATTAGAACGAAAAGCAAAGTTGGCCATTTCTATATTAAAGTCCTCAAAAATATTTAGGAGGATAGGTTATTCCAACAACAGAAAGAATATAAGGTAGACAAGACACAACTATTGTTGTCTAAAGAGAGACTATATATTCTGGAGGGAGGAGATATCAAGTCCAACATTCTAACATAGTTTCATAGAAATACCTACTCGGGGCACCTAGGATATCAAAAGGTGATATCAATAGTAAAGAAACGCTTTTTTTTCCTAAGTTAAAATTCAACATAGAACTATTCATCACAAAATGTCAAGAGTGCCAGCTGGTCAAAATTGAACACCAACATCCTTCAGAGTTACTACAACCATTAACCATTCTGGAATGGAAATGGGAGGTTAGCAGTATGGATTTCATTATAGTTTTACCAAAGAGAAAGACGCAGAATGATTCCATCTTTGTAGTGGTCAATAAGTTGTCTAAATTAGCACACTTTATTCGAGTTAATTCAACTTACAAAGTAGTTCACATTGTTGACATATTCCTAAAGGAGATATTTCAATTGCATGGGATACCCAAGGAAATCATTTCAAATCGAGATACCAAGTTTACCAGTAACTTCTGCATATATTTATTCTTTGTCTTGGAAACACAGTCATTATAGGAAATTTGGGGTCTAAAATGGGCCTCCTAAGGAAAATAATAAAATAATAGTTAAAATAATAAAATAGTAGTTAAAATAATAAAATAATACTTATTAATTTTGGAGGAAGAATGAAAAAAACTAGTTTTTGTGTTCGTATTTTTGACATATCTCCCTATGTATTTACTCAAATTCTAAGCGGGAGAGCTCTTTGGATGCGGAATTTAATTCCGCATCCAACGAGTACCCACACTGCATACTTTCATCATCACGTTTTTCAGGTATTTCTTGTTTTTGTGGTAGCGGGGTCCGTCAAAAGTATGCAGTGTGGGTACTCGTTGGATGCAGAATTAAATTCTGCATCCAACGAGCTCTCCTGCTTGAAATTTGAGTAAAAAGACATGGAGATATGTCGAAAATACGAACAAAAAAAGTAGTTNCATTTTCTTATAAGGCCCATTTTAGACCCCAAATTTCCTCTAATGTAAATTTTAGTACATCCTACCATTCACATACAAACAGGAAGACGAAACAAGTAAATCAGATTCTGGAGGATACGCTTAGAATGTACGTGATTAACAATCCCACAAAGTGGGAGGATTATCTACACCTTGCAAAGTTTTCATATAACAATGGATACCATACCTCCGCCAAAATGAGTCCATTCGAGGTACTCTATGACCGAAAGTGTAGGACACCAGTGACTTGGGATAGCCCGGTGGACAGGATCATGTTAGGGCTATATTTACTAAAATACCTAGAACAGTTAGTCACCAAAGTAAAACATAATCTCAAGGAAGCACAAGACCTATATAAAATTTATGTGGATAAGAAAATAAAGGATAAATATTTCCAAATCGGTGAACATGTTTATTTAAAAGTAAAATAAAAAAGAAGCTCATTGATCCTATGAAGGTGTGAAAAGTCGGCACCGATATTTTGTGGAAACTTTGAGATACTAGCCAAGAGAGGGCCAATGTCATATGAAGTAGCTTTACCTCCTTATATAAAGGTTCATAATGCTTTTCACACATCTCTATTGAATAAATATTTATATGATACTAAACATGTGATTGATTGGTCCTTGATACAGGTGGAACCTAAAGGGGATTTTATTTATGAGCCCCTTCACATTCTCGACAAAACAAAAGTACAGCTAGGGAAGTGAACTATTGTCAAGATAAAAGTGAAATGGAAGCACTTTGGTCTTGATGAGGCCACATGGGAGAATGAAGCCACCATGAAAGAGGCTTACCCCACCTTGTTTCATTATTTCATTTCTAGTCCCTAGAACACTGAGAAAGCTTTGTTCTAAGTGGGGAGGGATGTAACATCTTGAATTTTGGCCTTAACTATATTGGGCATGAACCCTACTTCACATTATTTACTTTGATGTTATGTTTATGTCTATATATTGGGTGTATGACCCACTGCACATGAGTTATGTTGATTAAATAGATATATTGGGTGTGAGCCAATACACATGTTTTATTGTCTTGTATATGATTATATATCTTGGGCATATTCCTTGATGGACAAGGACCATTGTTGTTGTACTAGGAATAGGCCATGATGTACTGGATTGATTATTATGTGATTGGGCACAAGCCCTAATATATACTGATATGATTATTTATGATGTAGTGTGTAGAAGACCAAATGCATGCTTGATTTCTATATTGTGTTGGGTGTAATCCTCGAGCACATGGGTTATGATATTTTGTGTTGAGGGTAAGCTCTCGAGCACATGAGTTATGAGATTATGTGTTCAGTATAAGCTCTAGAGAACATGGGTTATGAAACTATGTGTTGAGCATAAGACCCAGAGCACATATGTAACCCCAACTAGTAAGAATGGAAATGTTGGGAATAATCCCTGTAGCACTCCACTTGATGTTGAGCATAAAATTCCGAGCATCGGTTTTTTTCCCATTGTATCCCTAAATGTATCATAAAACTGCATCCTAGTATTAGTGTTGAGCGAGAGGTTCTGGAATTTCACTAGTGTAATGCCTAATTAATAGTGTTGAGCTTAGGATCTGAATAGCATTAAAGGTTACTGTAATTAAAGGTGTTGAGTTGGAAAGACTCTGAATAGCACCAAACCTCATCATACTTATTTTAATTTGATTAATTGAAATTTCAGATCTACTTCTCATCAAGGAATTGAAGAACTACCATTAATATGAGGTAATCAAACATGAAAGGAAGATCTAGAGCTACCTAACCTAGTTGACCAACCAAACCCTACCTAATGCCTTAATAAAAGAAATAACATAAACTAAGAGAATCATCAAATTAAGTAACTATGATATATGATGCATACATAAAAATAGAGGATAATAAGTAAAGTTTATATAATTTGTATATGAGAATATATATATATATATATATATATATATATATATATATATAAAGGTAACTAAAATAGTAATTAAGAGTCTATGTTAGTATTATATCATAAACTAAAATACCTAAATAAATATTATATTCTAAGGCTCAAGTAGGAACTAGTAAAAGTTCCTAGTTAAAAAATATTGATTACGTAAAAATAAAACTAAATATTATTTTCAAGAAAATAGTGAATTCTTAATTCAACTGAAGTTAAACCAACTGTCCTTTTTCCAAAAGATTACCTATAAGAACAAAGCCAAGAGATGGATTAGGGATCTTATTATTATTCGTGTATGGAGCTAAATATCATTTTCCAAAACCAAGCACTCCTATACAAAGCTTGATTTCCAAACAGCAAAAGCCTCATCCTTAGGAGTTCCAAATCACTTCCATGTTGGATCCAACTTAGGGGGATCTGATTTAGAACTAGGAAAGATTCTAGGTCATGGTTTGGAGCAACGTGGTATTTCTAAAGTTATCTAGTTATCATTCCTAAGGTAAGAGATAGAAAGGGTTTTATTAACTCTAGGTGTTGTAGTGTGCAGGGTTCTTAATCCATTTCAAGTTGCATAATTGAAGGTAAGAGATTTCTACATTTCAGCTCTTATATTTATTTTGATTATGCTTAGATGTTGTGATTACAATCATTGGGTTTTGTATTGGGAGCTGTAATTCACCCCTCATCAGTATGAATAAATGTTTAGGCTGTTTTATTAGTTAATATAGAATCTCAGTTTAAATCCTTATACATATTCTAGGACAACTTTCTTATCAGGTTTGTGTTAAATTAGTTTTTAAATATTCTATATATGTCAGGGTTTAGACTAGGCTTAAAATTTTAAATGATCAAACATTTTGTCACGTCCCCTCGCCTAATATCCTTGATGGAGAGGACACGACTACATTATTGCTGCTCTATCATCTTAAATGGGGATCTAGCCCCATGAACATGAACATAAACAAATCCATCGAAATAAAATATACATATGCATATGTAATACAAATGAAAATCCATAGCAGAAACAAATCTCATTCAACAAATTCATGTGTTCATAATAATTCATAAAGAAAATACTTTGTTGAATTAACACAAGAGAATACTTATCTTGAAATGGAGCTTTGCCAGAACTAGCTATGTCGTTGCAATGTACCACCCAACCATAGGACAGTGTGTTTGTCAATCTCTCAGCACCATTGCCACCCCCAAGCTGGGAAAGATTTCCACAAGGAACTAGGGAAAAACAGTCTCACACATATCCAAAACACATCAAGGTTCATCTAGGCCAATCTACAGTTGGGTTTATCAGGCTGCTAAGGTCGTGGAAAGGGATAATTGGTAAGCTTGTGAGATCAACCAAAGAGCTATGGACACTTGCACTAGATCTATCTATCTTGGCATCCATAATACCTACACACCAAACATAAGGAAGTATTCCCTTCACTACTACACATTCCCTCAGGCCATACCTTCCCTTCCAGTGCTCTTCAGGGTGTGCATAGAATATTTTCCATCCCGTGTTGATATGTCTATGAGGTTCCTCTCTTCACTAGGTTTATAAAGCCAATTCTAGGCCTTTTCCACTCCTAAGTATTTCAGGCCAAAACAGGGATGCACACAACAACAAACACAAGTGATGGGTCTCAGAAAAATGTTATGGGGACCAAAAACAAATTGGAAAAAAGGAAAACAACCTTGGGAGAGCAATTCAATTTTCAGAAAACGTCTATGGTATCTCTAGGAGAAAAAAGGGCCTCTTCAAACCCCCAAATCGTGGTCCTCTACTTCCCATTTACTGAACAATATAAAATGGGTCTTTCCAGCCATGGAAATATGAGGAAATGCATAAAACATGAGGTAAACACACACATCAAGCTCTAGCTGCGTGAGAGAGAAAAACACATCGGTGGATAATGGTTTGGCCATGCATTTTTGGGTATTTACTTGCCCAATAATAAAAAAACACATTTTTCAAAAACTGATGGCTTCCCCAATACAAATTTTGACTTCCATACTCTTCCCAATGCATTAACTACCTCAACCAATTTCTGGAAGAAATAAATGATTGGGCATAAAAGATAAAATGGGAAGTTGACATATTTATGGGTTCTCCCATTGACATTTGGCTTTACCCTATTGTCTCAAGGGTTTGAATATTTTCCATCTCTATTCCTGGTGAAATCATGCCCCCATCTTTTGTTGCATTGCATAGCTAGTTGCAGGTATTTTTATTAATTGCATATTTACATGATGGTTGAATTTACATTGTGTCTAGCTATCACAATAACCATAAGTATCAATTTTAACTGTTGTTACATAAAAACGCTAAATCCATGGTGGGGCCTTGGCCTTTAGCTCATCACCATGATTTAATAATGGTATTTACATCATATACAATTTTAATGCAATTGGGGTAAAAAAGGAATGATTGCACATTTTCCCAAAACATAGAAAACAATATTTGAAGCCACACATAGGAAACCCCAGATCCCCACAAACATTATAACATATATAACTAATCATTCTGATAAATATAGAATATAAACAAATCACGTGTATAAATTCCTCACTTAGATTAAAAAAATCAGATTAAAACTAAAACCCTTAAGTATAATAATATAGAACATTCGCAATGGCTCACAACTAAAAAAAATGATAACTATCAATTAAACTTGAACTATCCATTAAACAAACCTTTTTTAGACTAACGAATACACATAATTGTGAAACAGGGATTTAATCCCTTGGTGACGAAAACCAAATAGATGAAGCATAGCAGACGCTACTTTAAGCATTAAAAATAATTCAATCAAATATACAGTCATCCACAATATCAACCAACTAATGAAATTCCACAAAGCCCGTATTTCCAGCGATCCTATAAACATGATAGGGAAATATTCTAAATAGTGGCATATTAGTGTCTCCCACTGTTGATATCTATATATATAGATATCAACAGTGGGAGACACTAATATGCCATATATATATATTATCTAAGCTATAGAAAATAGATAAATCATGACAAAACCACCATTCCTCTAATGAAGGATGAAATCATGTTAATGTTTCTTGAGAGGAAATAAATTCAACATAAACCATAAATTAAACATAGAGAGAGTATAATGACACCCTTCCACACACTATCGAAACTTCTTAAGATTTGGCTGGAATTCCTTCACGTCAACCCAAAATGAATGATAAACAATCCATTATCGAGTCCCATGAACATTGATTGTGATCTTATAAACTAGTTAAATGAAATAAACAAACAATAACGATAATCGAGTATCGAATCCCATAAGCATGGGAAGTGATTTTTCCTATGTACTACAGGAAATAAAAATAGTATATTAACCAATCCACACACACATGGTAGGATTACCATGACAAACCCATCGTCGAAACCATAGGTTCACACATCCTACAATGGCATCGTAACTAGGTTTAAAGGATATCAAAATATAAACATTTAACATATCTAGGGATTTCCCTTTGCTATGATACATAAATGAAATCAATATTTCGATACATTTTATAATAAACAACAATTAGGAAATTATCAAATATTTAAATAAATTACGAAGCTAGAGATTTTCCCTTTATTTCTATATAGAAACGAAACCCAAAATAGCCAATATAAATTAACAGAGGTAAATCCCTTTAAACGCTAAACATTTCATAGAATACACTGTGGGAATAAACCCAAATTATATCCACATCCAAGTAATAATTTATAAACAACATTATCATAGTGCCATTGCTAGCAATGGTACTTATATCTTAAAAAACTCATTATAAAATTAAATACAGTGCTCTCGGCAACGATGTGCTCAAAATAAACTAATCAAATAATAAAACCACATTTTCCAGTTACACTCTTGTTTACACAGAGCACTAATTTAAAGGAAAATGAAGAGTTCTAAAACCAATTAACAAAGCACCCATTTAATATATCAATATCTCCATTAATAGTTTGCACACACTTAAAACTTAACTGTGATTTCATAAATTGAACCAACGTAGAGCCAGGAACATAGAACAACAAAACCATTATAAAATTTCAAACAAAATATTTTAATTACACAGTAAATCCACCATAGTCGTTATCACATTACAAACTCCCGAACGGGCCATAAATCATAAAACCCCCAAATCTATGATTTAAGCATGATCTTCGTTCTATCCCAAAACCATGGCATTTCCCAAGTGGGAAGCCATTACAAACTACAGACGGAGAACCTCATTTCGTTGCAAAACCCATAAAGACCAAACATATGGTTGAAGGCCCTTTTGTATGGGCTTACTAGGCATACGCTTGATGACCCTCTCTCTGCCATAGTCGCAAGTTGCTCCACGCTCATCAAAACCTACAACAAAACCAAAGGCGAATCAAAGTATGTTGCAACCATTTATTAAATCAAATGCCTAATGATAAAAAAATCATGCAATTTGAAAACATACATGTCAAGCATTTTGAATCAACGTTGTGACTGCACCTTTGTCAGTGAATCCCTGATGATGGAGCTCTCTCCCTTCTCCAACAAACATTCACTATGCAAAAGAATGGCTACAAAAACCCTAGCCTAGGTTTTATGTTGGTGCTAGCATGGAGGAAGTTGCGTAACCTTCACATGGGCCATTTAATGTGACAACTATCATCCACCATAGTTTACATTTTACCCCCTTCTATATAGTTTTTTCCTTGGGTATTTTGTTTGTGTTTTAATACCATGCCACAACCCCGTAGTGTTTAGGTTTAGAGAAATTCTAGGTGCTAGGTCTTTTTCCTTTTTCTTTTATGCACATGAAACATAGGCTTTGCAACATAACACCTACAATAACCATGGATACATCATGTTTATTGTGCACATGCAACATAGGATTTGCAACATAACACTTGCAATAACCATGGATACATCATGCATTAAATCATGAGAACTAAGTAATCCCAAAACGTAGTATTTCCTTATCTCTCTGAGTGAGTCGTTAGGTAAAATCTAGCCACTCCTCCCCTTTAGATGCAAAGGTAAGTTACATCGTCATTTAGTAAATAAATACTAAGTTGCATAAAATAACATCCATTATAAACAAGCAACATTAGAGCATTATTAAACCAAATAAGAACATCAATATACAAGTACACAATGCATAAGTAAACGACAATAAACAACATCATAATCAAAATAGGATGTAATAACCTATGTGAGAACAATTAGAACAAAGGATACAAGTATAGTCCCTATTAAGTTTTTATAATTCTAAAGTTAACAATAAGATGTCCCTTATATCTTAGTAGTAAAATTGACCCTACAATTTTTTTATGGCTTTTAGGGACATTACACAATGCAAATGGTTTGACAAGAGTCATCTCCCCGTGATGGGTTTATTTGCAAATTCTTGGTATAATACCCTTAAATTATTCAATATGTTCATGGCGTCAAAGACCCCACACATGAAGATGCCAAAGACCATACCATCAACTATAAGAGTTTCAAAGTATTCTTTAGATTCTTCCTCAAAATATCAAGGCACACCCAAGGGATATACCTCCATCTACATCCCTATATCCATGTAACCAAAAAGAGGACCATACATCACCATCAACAAGCTATGAAGTGTTTGGGTTCAACACCCAAGGCACCACATGCAAGGGTTTCAAGGAAATTTTCAAATATATCATATATTGTTCTAATAAGATACTTTCCATGGACTTCAATCCCATCACATAGGACACAATATCCAAGTGATGAGGCCATCATGACCAAATATTCCATCATATCAATGAATCCTACAATAATGGGCTTAGAAACCACCGTATGTATCGATTCCAAGACCAAAATAATTTCCAAATGCACCATCATTGCTCATATAGTGTCCAAGTGTCATCATGCCACCATTTATGTGGTTTCCAAGCCTTCTCATGCATAATGACCATCTCCAAGGGTTCCATGACCCCAACAAGGGCTACATGGGCTTCATTAAGAACCAAAGTGAACATAAGACCCTCTCACCACATTAAGTGTATTTATTGGGATCCATGACCATAGCAAGTGAATCAAGGTATTCATCAAGGGATCCAAGTATTTCATGGGCTTCTTCATCATATCAAGAGCATGTCAATGGGTTCCATAGAACATCAAAGACCATACAAGGTAATAATCATCATACGAGATCTACATGACCCCAACAAGGGTTACAAGGTCATCAAACCACTAAGTTTGTGTCCAAGGACTTCTTCAGGGCTTCTTCATTAAGCATGATACTTCATAGGCTTCTTCAACCACCTCAACTAGAACAGGAGACCTCTAGCGTTCAAGATCCATCATGACATCACCTGTGGTATTGCTAGTCTTTCTCTTGGGCTACCCTGACACCATGAAAGCATGACTAACCATAGAATGGGTAATTAATGCTTATATATCCCATCTAGGACTTATTCATCATCCATAATAGCTTCAACACCATCTCCGAGGTCTTCAACACCACCAGCAGGGTCTTAAGCATCAAAAAAGTGGTTGCTCCAAGATCCAACCTTATGGGTAGATGGACCTTATCAATTGGGTACAAAGTGCTTCATAGAACAAACCCACTCTGTAAGGGTTCCAAGGCACTTCAAGTGGGACTTGGTGGCATGAATGACAACTTGTGGGACCACTGCAAGTCCATGTTGGAATTAATGACAATTTCATAAAAAATATCTCCCTTTGTCATTGATGACAACAAATCATGCTCCCTTTGTGACCATGCTCCCATTTTTTCTTCATCTCTCATTTTCCCTACATTTATCCCTTTGGAATCAATGGAAAAGGGTTTCCACATACCTATATCTTAAATAATTGATCACTAATTACTTTCCCCCCTGCCAATATGCACGATAATAGAACCTATATGTATGCCTCGAGTAATAATCCTTTTTTCTTTGAGTGCATACTCGAACCTCATGAAATCCAGGTGTGCTAAGGTCTTTGAGATACCTTACACTTTGTTTTCCATATGGTAGCCATTCTCCTTGCTCTGATCAACCTCGCATATCTGTAGTTGCTCGGTCTTCTTCATCCATGCTTTCTTCTTGGCATTTGTCCATTCATCATTTGTTCCTTCATCTGTACTGGATTTCCTTGATGAGCTGTATAGGAAACTTCTCATGTGTTGTTTCTGTGTACTCCAGCAATCTTAATCTTTGTGCCCAAAGACACTGCAATCATAACACCTCATCGTACGATAATATGCAGCAATGTGACCAAAATGGTTTTGTTAAATTTTCATATGCTTAGCTAAGACATCAGTATTTCATTTCATTTTCATAACAAAATCATATAAACAGGATCACTGAAAGAAATAGCATCACAAGAACAACACAGATTTATCCTGGGAAAAACCTAAAGGGAAAAACCCTAAAGGGAAAAACCCAGCGAAAGCTTCTTCAATATAGATGCTCCAAAAAGATAAAAGATAAAACCAACAAGGAGATGAAATCCTGATCCTCCTCCTTCTCCAGCTACTTCTCTCTCTCCACTAATGTGCTGCACAAGTAAGTGTGTGTGTTTCAAATGAAGAGCGCTACATCTCTATTTATATTCATCTGTTCACATTAATGATCAATTCCAACATGTAGGAATGAGTTAATAATGTAGGCTCGAGTAATACATGTAGGCTCAAGTAACCACATTAGGGTGCTAATGACTCACCTTTACAATTAGAGGGGACTATCTCATGACTCTTATTAGTTATTCCGATTAGAAGCATTGGGGTACAAAGTAATACAAGTGGTTCTCCTGGTAGGACCATCGAGGACCACAAAAAGATACATATAGAATATTCTTCGAAGTTACAATATTTCAACACTCCCCCTTAATGAGAAGGGTATTCTACAACAACATCAACAACAACAATAATAGGAGAGAGAGAGAGAGAGAGAGAACATCATCAACATCATCAGGGTAACACATCTATAAATCATTGGAAGCTTTTCAACATCATGTAGTCTTCATCTTCAATCTCTAGTCTTCAGCAACAGCAACACTTTGACTGCTTCGATCAGCAACATCTTTGACCTTTTGATCAGCAGCAACATCTTTAGCACTATGACCTTTCGATCAGCAACATCATCTTTAGCACCTTGACCTTTCGATCAGCAACATCATCTTCAGCACTTTGATCTTTCGAACAGCAACATCATCATCACACTCTGATCTTTCGAACAACAACATCATCATCATCAGCAGTAACCTGCAAAGAGTCTTTGGATCTCTTTTGGACCTAAGTCCAGGGATGATACAATCCTACCACATTCTCGACAACTAAAGTCACCGTATTGATTACGAGATAATCAGTCCCTATCACTTTAGGACTAGGTCCGAGGATGATGCAATCCTACCGCATTCTCGACAACCGAAGTCACTGGATTGATTATGAGATAATCAATCCCTATCACTTTAGGACTAGGTCTAAGGATGATGCAATACTGCCACATTCTCAGGGACTAAAGCCATCGGATACCTTTCTGAACTAAATTTCAAGGATGATGCAATCCTGCCATATTCTCGGGGACCAAATCCTCTAGATACCTTTCTAAACCGAAGTTCAAGGATGATGCAATTGTGCCACATTCTCGGGGCCTGAAGCCTCCAGATACCTTTCTGAACTGAAGTTCAAGGATGATGCAATCCTGCCACATTCTCGGGGAGTCAAGTCACCAGATCTATTCTAGATAGATGTCCCAGGATGATACAATCCCTCTTCATTCTCGAGGACCGAGGTTATTAGATCACTTTAGGGCAAGTTCCCAGGGATGATACAATCCCACTGCAACATCACTACTCCCCCTTTCGAGGATGGTATTTTCAAACAACACCAAGCTTGTTCCGAAAGTGTTCAAACTTTACTCAAGATAGAGGCTTTGTCAGCACATCAGCAACTTGTTCATCAGTACTCACATACTGGAGCTTTATGGCTCCCTTCTGCATCATATCTCCAATGTAGAAATACCTTATTTCTATGTGCTTTGATCTATCGTGGAATATTGGGTTCTCTATCATCTTTATACAACTTTGATTATCACATAGAATCATGGTAGTGTCCAACTATAGGTTGAATAGTCCTGACATTAGCTTTCGAAGCCGTATGGCTTCACAACTAGCAAAGCAAGATGCCATATATTCTGCTTCAGCTGTGCTTAGAGCAACACTAGACTGCTTTCTGCTAATCCATGAAATCATAGTAGATCCCAGACTATAACATCCACCTGAAGTGCCTTTTATGTCTGAGAACTTCCGGACCAATCTACATTTGTGTAGCCATACAATCTATACTCATGGCTACCATCATAGTATAGACCAAAGTCTATAGTCCCTTTCAGATATCTCATCACATGTTTTGCAGCTACTAAGTTAACCCGTCTTGGTTGAACAATATATTGACTCAAGGTGTTCATAGCAAAACAAATGTCTAGTCTGGTATTTGTTAAGTACATCAATGACCCAATGATCTGTCTATAGTGAGTCACATCCACTAGTTCTGATTAGTCATCAGCTAACAACTTCAGTTTGGAGTCCATGGGTGTGGCCATGGCTTTGCATTCCAACATATTGAATCTCTTCAATATTTCTACCATATACTTTCCTTGGTTGAGAAAGATTCCTTCTGAACTTTTCCATACTTCCAAACCTAGGAAATAATGCATTAACCTAAGGTCTTTCATTTCAAATTCTTCTGCTAGTTTCTTCTTTATTTCCATAATTTGTTTCTCATTCCCTGTCAAGAATAAGTCATCCACATATAACAGCAGGATGACAGGTTCATCTTCTACAACCTTAAGATAAAGGTTAGGATCAGCTTTACTCTTGGTGAAGCCCATGCTCGATAGGAAACTGTCTATCCTTTCATACCAGGCTCGAGGAGCTTGTTTAAGGCCATACAAGGCCTTCTTCAATTTGCATACGTGAGTATGTCTATCTTCAACTTCAAATCCTTGTGGTTGTTCTATGTATACTTCTTCTTCGATCACAACATTTAGAAAAGCCGTTTTCATATCCATCTGGTGTAAGTCCCACTTCATCATGGATGCAAGTGTCATGATAGCTCTAATCAAAGTATACCGTGATACTGGAGTAAATGTTTCTTCATAATCAATTCCCTCTTTCTGAGAGAAACCTCTGGCCACAAATCTTGCTTTATACTTCTCGATACTTCCATCAGTTGCATGCTATATTTTGAATATCCATTTGGAGGATACTATACTCTTTCCTTCTGGTTTGGGAACTATATCCCATACATCATTCTTCATTATTGACTGGTATTCTTCAGTCATTGATTCTACCCATTCTTTCTTCTGTACAGCTTCTTCATGGCTTGTAGGTTCTTGATCTACAAGATTACACATCAAGGCTACATAATTGGAAAAAGACTTAGGCTTCTTTCTTTCCCTTGTGGAGCCTTCCGGAGCTCCATATCTTTCTGCTTCTCATATAATTTCTCTTGTCTAGGTAGGCTTTCTCTTTCTTGACATCTCCATCATGGGAGGTTCTTGTGGTTCTGCTAAGTCATGTTCTTCAGGACCTTCATCTTCAGGGAGACATGTAGTTTCTTTATTTCTAGGAGGTGTCTCTTCTTCATACACTTCTTCATGTTGGCACTTCCTGGATCTCTTGAGGGCTGTCTCTTCATCAAATGTCACATCTTGACTGAGTTTCATGTGATGGAATCCATGAATATAGATTTTGAATGCTTTGGATACTTCACAATATCCAACAAATATCCCCTTCTTTCTAGAAGGGTCTAACTTGGTTCTTTTCTCTTTTGGTATATGAATATATACTGGACAACCAAATATCTTGAGGTGACTTACCTTAGGCTTCTTTCCTGTGAACATCTCTTCTGGAGTCTTGAACCCAAGAGCACTATGAGATATTCTATTATGTACATACACAACAGTTCTTCTTGCTTCTGTCCATAGATGCATAAGAAGATCTTGATGATATATCATTGTTTTCACTGCCTCCATGATGGTTCTGTTCTTTCTTTCCGCAAACCCATTATGTTGAGGATTGTAGGGAGTAGTTAGTTTCCTCTTGATTCTGACATCTTTGCAAAAAGCATCAAACTCTTTTGAGGTATATTCTCCTCCATTGTTTGATCAGAGTGTCTTTATTTTATTTTCTGAAAGATTCTCTATTAAGGATTTGAACTCCTTGAATTTCTCAAACACTTCACTCTTTTCTTTCAAGAAGTATATCCAAGTCTTTCTTGAAAAGTCATCAATGAATGTGATATAATATTCAAACCCACTTACGGATGTAGAAGACATTGGACTACATACATCTGAATGAATCAATTCCAGCGTACCTTTTGTTTTAGTTTCACTCTTCGAAAATGGATTCTTGATGTTCTTTCCCTTCGCACATCCTTTGCAAATGCATTTATGCTTGATATTCATATCTGGTAATCCTGTCACTAATTTATTCACATGAGGTAGAGCTTTGTAATTAATGTGGGCAAGCCTTCTATGCCATAGTTCACTAGGGTCAGTGGACTCATGAACAAAGGTTGTTTCTGAGTGCCCCTTGAGTTTATACAAGCCTCCTTCTTCTTCACCAATGATGATTGCATCTTCAATATTCTTTCCTTTGGGCCACATGAGTACTTGGCCATCTATGAAAGCAACTCTGAATCCTTTCTTATCTAAAGATGAGATAGAAAGTAATTTCTTCTTTAAACCAGGTACATATAATACATCTTTCATCTTTAGAGGATTACCTGAATCAAGTCTGTAACTTGCTTCACCAACTCCTTTGATTGGATATTGATGGTTATCTCCTAGGGATAATTTCTTAGGAGAGATATTTTCTTCAAGTTTGGATAGAGTTTTCTTTTTTCCCATCATGTGCTTTGAAGCACCACTATCAATAATCCAAGTGTCTTCTCCAGGTGTTACAAACCCAGAGAGAGCAGAGAATAGTACATACTCTTCTGCATCTTCTTCTTTTGCTTGCTTTCTTGGAGGTATTTCTTCTTCTTCTTCTTCATCTTCATCTTTCGCTAGATGAGCATGATATATTTTTTTGTTGTTGATCCTCTTCTTATATTCTTGCTTCTTTATAGGACAATTTCAGGCAATGTGTCCTATCTTGTCACAATGAAAAGATTGAAAGCGAGAGTAGTCTTTATCTGGAGGATTTTCCCTTCTTCTTTGGATTATTTTAGGAGGTTGAGACTCCTTGAAGTTTCTTCTCTTGAAGTTAGATTGAATTCTTCTTCTCTTGGTGTGAGTGGCTAGGGCTTGATCATCTTCCTTTAGTAAGGCTTCTCTATTTGCCATTCTAGTCTCTTCTTGAATACAGTCTTCCCATACCACCTCAAACATCATGATTTCTTTTCTGGCACACATCATCTAGATGAAGGATTCCCAGGGTCTAGTGAGACCATTGAGAGCAGTCATAACCAATTCATCTTCATCAATCTTATCTCCAACAGCTTCTAGTTGCTCTTTGATCTGAGAAACCCTTGTGAAGTAGTCTTGGATGGATTCTCCATGACTCATCTTGGTGCTCTTCATTTGAGCTCTTTGATTCATCTTCCTGTTGATGTTTCTTCCCTCATACATTCTGGAAAGGGCATCATACATTTATTTTGGAGTCTTCTTGGATGGCACTTGAGGGATCAATTGATCCTTGATGGAGTCAACAATAATCCTTTGTGCCCTAATCATATCCTTTGTGTGCTTCTCCTTGGTTTCAGCTTCTTCAGGTTCTGAAACTTCTTCTTTGACATACTTATCAAGATCATTCTCTTGTAGAATGAGAATAATCCTGTATTTCCATGCTCGAAAATTCTCTATGCCTTCTAGCTTGTCCTCAAGCTTAGTGCTTGGGGCCATCTTGTCAGAAAATCACAAAAAAATTGAAATTTTGCGGAATGGGAAACTGACCTTACCAGGAGATGCGCTTGAATGAGTTAAGTTGAGTGGTGTGCTTGGATTCTAGAGATTTCAATTTTTCACCTTCCAAATTAGACTTTCAAGATTCAGCTTCTGCAGCTTTTTGGTTCAGCAGTTTTCTGATATAGCTGTGAAACTAGGGTTTGAATTTTCCGGAGACTGACACAACCAAAAAATGTGATTCTAGGCTCAAAATATGCGCTCTGGGAGGGCGCAACTTTCCATGCAATTAGTTTCTCGAAACTCAAAATTTTTCCCAAAACCCTAATTTCTTTCGGAGAGAGAGAGAGGGCTATTTTTCCTTGTGAAAGCTACCCTATTTAGGTTAGATCTGATACCATGTTAAATTTTCATATGATTAGCTAATACATCAGTATTTCATTTCATTTTCATAACAAAATCATATAAACAGGATCACTGAAAGAAATAGTATCACAAGAACAACATAGATTTATCCTGGGAAAACCCTAAAGGGAAAAACCCAGCAAAAGCTTCCACAATATAGATGCCCCAAAAATATTAAAGATAAAACCAACAAGGATATCAAATCCTGATCCTCCTCCTTCTCCAGCTACTTCTCTCTCTCCACTAATGCGCTACACAAGTGAGTGTGTGTGCTGCAAATGAGGAGCGCTACACCTCTATTTATATTAATCCGTTCACTTTAATTATCCATTCCGACATGTAGGCTCGAGTTAATCATGTACGCTCGAGTAATACATGTAGGCTCAAGTAACCACACTAGGGTGCTAATGACCCACCTTTACAATTAGAGGGGACTACCTCATGACTCTTATTAGTTCTTCTGATTAGAAGGATCGGGGTACAAAGTAATACAAGTGGTTCTCCCGGTAGGACCATCAGGGACCACAAAAAGATACATATAGAATATTCTTTGAAGTTACAATATTTCAACAGGTTTCATGTCCATCATCTGATTGAGCTATTGTAACTTCCAACACTTCTTTGATCAACTTCATTTCTCCATGCTCGGGAGTATCCCTCACTGTAAGCCTTTGTCTCTTGATCTTCAAACATTCCTTCATTGTTCTTCTTCCAAGTTTCACTGGTTCTTATTTTTGATGTATATGAAGGACTCCACCTTGGTTGACTTTGTTTACTTGCACATTCTTGGTATTTTTTACCAAACCCAATGCATGTGTAGCATCTCAATGTGTGACATGTGGTAGCAACATGTCCAACATCTAACTAAGTCATTGGGCCTTCCACCACTTCTTCTTTCGTAGAGTCTACAATCAACAACTCTATGACCAAAGTTAAAACAAAATAATAATAAACATTGAATCCAATTTCATACTGGGGAATTTGATTCCATCTTGGAGTTGTTTATTTTTTGAGATTTCTTTGAGGAATAGACCTAACTCCTTGTTGCAATTTTGAACTTCCCAAGTCCTTTTTGTCAATGTGCAGGTGCATGCGGAACAACTTTAGACATTTATGGGCCTGCTTCTGGAGTCTTAGGAGACCAAGTTCTATCTTAATATTTTTCTTTCTCCTTCTTGTAACAAAGACTAGTTTTGTCACATGGACATATTTGGAAATCCAAGATCTTATATAGGACAACTGAACTGTCTTTAAACTTGACAAAAAAAACATTCTTCTCACCTTTTTTTTAGACCAACTACCTCCATTTCCATCCTTTCGATTTTTTTCTCATTTTCTTCCAATAAGTTATTCAATATTTCTTTTATCATCTTGGATTCCTCAAGTTGAGTCTTCAGATCATGACTAGCCTCCCTCGTTTCTTCAATCTCTTTTGATTATTCACCAGACTCTTCTTGTTCTTCCTTTTGACTGATCAATTCAGTCTTTAGTTGTTCAACTTCAACATCCTTTTCTTTCATCTAATTCCACAAGTATTTTTCGTGTGTTAGACCTTTACAAGAAACACCTTCATTGTCATGGTATTACACTGATATTCATTTAAAGAAGCCAAGATTTTCTTTTTGAACTTCATGAAGTCACTATGGTTCATATTCTTAAGACTCTTATAGGTCCGATTTTAAAAACCTTACTAATGAAAAAAAGTTTGCATGCACTCTTACTTAATACCTTCAAGTCTTAGAGCGTCGAAACGCGCCCTCGCATGAATCAAGTTGTTAATGCATATATAAAACGACTTCGGGAATAACTATAGTCTTTTTTATGCACTCGATCTGGTTTAGAATAATCTAAGAGGTCTTGTGAAGGGGCAGAGCACTCGCTTATCAATTTTAAAGGAATATATTAATAGGTCTTCAGGAAGGGGTTTATTATGGGAACCAATAAGAAGAAAGGAGAAGTTATTTCTTTCACCCAGTTCCAATAATGGCATGAAAGAGTGTGCTTCTGAGTGCATTTTTTTATGAACGTTGTACCCAAAACCAGGAACCATGTCTGGTAGGGAATCAGGGGAATAAGGTTTACAGAAAGCCAGAAGGTAATAGCTAATTGGCAGTACAAGTGTGAGTAAGCTACTGATGTTGTATTGTTTCCTGCTCAAATCAACATCCCTCTATGAGTTTCCTCATTCCTGTGGATGTTCTCTTATGCTCTGAGAGAGAGGGGATATAATGCGATCTATCTTCCATCCAAAGGCTAGTGAAAGCTATCAAATATAGGGTTTTCTTCATATGAGTCCCTTATTTCCTCCATGGGAGCGCTTCTTTAAATCCTTCTACCCTGACTCCTCAACCCAGGATAGATCACCAACGTCAACCTATTATGCATTGCAGCTTATCCGTTGCAGCTCTTAGCTAGTGGGAATGTAGGATAGCTCAAGTAAGTAATAAAATGGCACCAGTGTCTCTGATAAGATAAAATAAGGTCCACATGATCAACCGAAAAGGATTTCTATGGCCATTCTCTGCCTACTATGTTCATGAACCAATTAGATATGAGATCAATATTCAACAAAGGGAGATGTATCTCTTGTGCAACCTTTGATAGCCCTTTATCATCATCTGCAAGAACCTTCTCAATTTCATCACACAAATTATCATTACAATCACAAGAGTCCATACCTTTACTTAAATCATCTTCTTTCTTGTCTTCTTCTTGATTGATCTCTTCTGTGGGATTGCCTTTTGATTCATCATATGTATTTTCGGGTTTGATTCTTTCCTTCTCGTACTCTCTTTCCAACTTCAACCATAAGTATTTGGGTGAAGTGTACTCCCCTACACTTTCTTTCAATGAATTGGCAAGTCCATCCATGAGGAACTTCAAAGATGCAACATTGTTCTTATTTTCTTCCTTCTCTACAGTTGATTTTCCCTTCTAGCTTGATGGAGTAGGTGGATTGATCACAATCTCCCAAATGCCAAAATTCTTTAGATATTCCTTTATCTTGATACTCCAACTGAAATAATCTGTCATATCAAGTACAAGCACATCATTGCTTGATGAATCTTCTTTTTCTTCCATTGTGTCTCAATATATCACCTTTAAGCTTGTTAGGCTTGTGACAAAGGCCTTCTCTGATACCAATTGTTGGACACAATGGCCACACTGATAGGGAGGGTGAATTAGTGTGTGAGCAATTTTAAACTTTTTACCTTCTTTTAGTTAGTCAGAGCATATCAATCATTATGTCATCAATTGCATAATCAATGTGAGTCATAAGCACAACATCACTTCAAAAGCGACGAAAGAATATATGGAATTTTTATCTTTATTTATTGGACATGGAAGACAACAATCTTCTCGATTACAATCAACACCAATTGATGAAAATAGAACCAACTCTTGTAACAGGAATGAGCCTAGTTTTCTTAGATCAAACTAAGAAGGTTTGAGGATTCTAGTCTTCAAGTGCAAGATTCTTCTTGAAAGAAATCGTATGGATCTACTGCACAACCATCCTATGCTCTGCACATCATTATCTTCCCATCACTCTGTTGGTTAACATTTCCTAGAAGTCTATGGTAAATATTCTCATCAATATCTTGTCAATCTACTCATCACTGCTGCTCAACAGTGCTACTCATCAGAGTTGTTCATCACTGCTACTCAACAGTGCTACTCATCACAGCTTCTCATCACTGATGCTCATCACTCCTACTCAAGTATCTCTGCACATCAACTTTGCTCATTAATGCTGTTCATTCATTTCCACTCATTAATACTGCTCGTAAAGATGGTCAATCGTCTCATGTACACGTCATTATACACCTCATCATACATAATTATTGAATAAGTAATTAGTCTCTTCTTTCACTTAACATAAGGCATGCATCGTAATGTATGATCATCATATGTATGCATCATTGCCATAGGGTATGCATCATCATCATAGGGTATGCATCCTCATCATCTCAGTGTGCACCATTTATGCAGCATCAACATCAAGTATGCATCATAGTGCATAGGACAGAATCATCACACTATGGTATGCATGTACATCATATTGTGATCATATTCTACAGGAGTGCATCAACATCATATAGTGTACATCATTATCACATGCATTATCATCATAAAGTGTATAATATCATAGCATAAAGTTATGCAACATCATCATCATATCCTCCATAATGACTTCCAATATATATACCAATATAGAGGCTCACATACTAATATCAAAGATGAACTCTATCCATGAGAGACATGTGTCATCACAAGAGAAACCCAAAAGCATGAATGAGACATTTTTGAAGATCACAAGATGAAGAAATAGTAGAAAAAACAAAATAAAATCTAGATCATTTCACCACATAGCCCTCGTAACAAAATTTCCAATGAGCCAAGAATTTTTTAATTTCGATTCAGTATGAGAAAGTTATGTCAGTGTTAGTGAAGATGCCCATAAATTTCTCCTCCATAATTTTTTGTATTTTTCTCGAAGAGTTGCAAAAATACTGAGAGAATTGATGATGAACAAATGAAATGTTTGATATTCTATTTATATAGGTTTTGGAGGAAAGTTAGAACCTCAAACTGACTCGACATGCAATTCAAAATTACAAATAATTAAATTCTCTTTTGTTTGGTTGGCTCACCCAAAAAGGTGGGGTAGACCAACTTCAAAAATTCATATCTCTTCAATCATAAGGAGTTAGAATATGATCCACATATCAATTGAAATGGATTGATGAGTACCATCTCCCTATGATGAATTTATTTGCAAATTCTTGGTCTAATTTCCTTAAATTATTCAATATGTTCAGGGCATCAAAGAACCCACACATGAGGGCACGAAAGACCACACTAGACCAACTAAAAGGGCTTCTATGTCTTCTTCAACATATCAAAGAATGTACATATGTTGTACCTCCATCTACATCCTAATAGCCATATAACCACAAAGAGCACCATACATCACCATCAACAAGCTGCCAACTATGTGGGTTCAAGACCCAAGGAACCACATGCAAGAGATTCAAGGACTCTTTCAAATATATCATATAATATTTATACAAGATAGTTTCCATGGACTTCAAACCCATCACAGAGGACACCATCGCCAAGTGATGAGGGCATCATGACCAAATATTACATCATATCAAAGGCTCCAATAATCATGGGCTTACAAACAACCATATGGATGGATTCCAATACCCAAATCACTTTGAAATGCATTATCAATGATCATATAGTGTCCAGGTGTCATCATGCCACCATTTATGGGGGGTTCCAAACCTTCTCATGCATAGTGACCATCTCAAAGGGTTCCATGACCCCAACAAGGGCTACACGGGCTTCATTAAGAACCCGAGTGAGCATAAGACCATCTCACCACGTCGAGTGCAAGTAGTGGGCTCCAAGACCATACCAAGGCCATCAAGGTCTTCATCAAGGGTTCCATCTATTTTAATGGGATTCTTCATCATACCAAGGGCGTGTTCATGGGTTCAATAGCATGTCAAATACCATAAAAGGTCATCATGATCATGTGAGATCTCCATGACCCCAACAAGTGTTACAAGGTCATCAAACCACTAAGTGTTGGTCCAAGGACTTCGTCAAGGCTTCTTCATCAAGAAATATAATTCATAGGTTTCTTCAACCACCTCAACCACATGAGAAGGCCTCCAACAGTCAAGATCCATCATGACATCACCTGTGGGATTGTTAGGCCCTCTCTTGGGGTACCATGAAACCACAAGATCATGAATGAACACAGAATGAGTCATTAATGCCTCTCCAATCCATCTAGGGATTATTCATCATCTACAAGAGCTTCAGCACCATCTCTAGGGTCTTCAACACCATCACGAGGTCCTTCAACATATTCAAGAAGGTGGTGGCTCCAACATCCAACCTTGTGGGTACAAGGACCTTGTCAATTGGGTACAAGGTTCTTTAAGGGACAAACCCACTCTGTAACGGATCTAGTGCACTAGAAGTGGGAGTTAGTGGCATCAATGACAACCCGTGGGGCGACTGCAAGTCCATGTTGGCATCAATGACAATTTCATCAACCGTCATTTATCTGTCATGTTCTAAATATTTTTTATATTATTCCTATGTGTAATTCCTAAATTAAAATCAAAAGAGTGAAAATTAATCTAAGGGAAATGAAATTAAATGACGAGTATGAGCTATGCCCTCTCGAAAAAAAAACCATGATCATATGTCCCATATTATTAAATCTAAACCAAAGGAAAGTGACTAATGTTTAAAAAAAGAAATAATAATAGTAATAGTAATAGTAATAATAACATCTCAACCACTTAATTTTTGGCTCGTGAACGTCGCTAGGCTATAAGTAAGGTGTCACAAATAAGTAATAAGTTCTTATTTCTTGTCGTGTGCCATGAAGATCCTTATCTATGCATTGGCTAAGACTTATCCATGCATCAACTACAAGTTATTTTTATATTCTTTTTTATTTTATAGATGTTTATTTTGAATTTTGAACAAGTGCCATAAAATCAATCTTGAAAGTACTCTTGTCTCATCCTCATGAAATATAGGAAAAACACAAATGCTAGTCCACTCCAAATTCTAATATATACACACTCATCGGTTTAAAAACAAATAATTTGCCAAATATTTCCCCTAACATTCCAATTAAATTCACCTTCATTATATTATATTCACTTAATTACCCTTATCTTGTGGTAAGAACTTAGGAAGTTCACTTAGTCATAGGTGTATAACATGCAAATCTAAATTAATTCTAGTTGTACACCATAGTAATTGTAAGGCTATATGAGAAACTAATTGAATGATTTATAATAAAAGTGCACATAATAACCTTGTGTTTTAATGGTTACATTTAATTAAGTGTTTTCTTAAGGTAAATTTTAAATTTCTAAGAATTAGTTGATTTTACTACTCACTTGTTGTAGGTTGTGCACTCTCTTAATCATGCTCATAGTATTAGCATATAGTATTTTCGTATGGTATTGGCCCATGGTTTTAGTACATGGTATTGATCAAAATTTGTCAATTCTCTCATGTATATAAAGAGAGGCTTTCTCATTTTTCTCTCATCATTTTGATACCAAAAGCAATAGGAGCTTGAAGTGAACAGTTCTCTTTTTCTAAAAAGGTCAAAATATATATATATATATATATATATATATATATATATATATATATTCTGATTTGGTTAGTGTTATATTTTAAATTTATACCTATTCTATTTTATGTTAGTTTAATATTTTAAATTTATGCATATTCTTTTTTATATTATTCTTATTTGTAAGTTAATTCAATTAAACATTTATTTTTTCAAAGTTTTATACATATCTATAAATTGTTTTTATCTTTATTTTAAAATGTAACACAATGGATTAATATGATACATTCTTTTTAAGATTTTAGAGACAATTGCAATATAAAAATGTTAAGTAGTTCCAATCATTAATAAATAGTTTTTTACAAGCACTTATTATATTTAAATAGTTAACTTATAAAAATTAAATAATGTATAATTTTTTTTTTTTCATAAAAAAAGATCTTATATATATTATATAAAAAAGGTATTACCTGAAGAATTTACAATATGTTAACCAGTCACCACCTGCCCTAAAAACAACGATTATATTGCCAACCCAGCAAGTACTAATACCATCCATTATACAATAACCCCCAAAAAATGTAGATATAACCCCTCATGTAACTACCCTAGTGTAATTAAGTAAATAACATTTACATAATCCACCCCAGATAATAATTTCTCCAATGGACCATAAGATATATCAATCTTATGCATCCATACAGTTTATCGACCAAAACTAATAAAAACCAAAAAAGGAAAAATCAGATGGATCAATTCCATCCCCACGGGCCACCAAAAAATGTCCTATCGGCCCCAATATTGCCTGCTTCGACAATAGATCAGCATCATAATTGATCTCTCTGTAAATATGCTAAATGCTGATCTCCAAGAAATGACTCCTCAGCTGCAAAATACGCTCCATCCAATTGGTCAGAAGTATCGCTTCCAAATGTATAATACCTTGAAACCATTCAACGATAATCCGGGAGTCACCAGCAAGTTGGATAGAATCAATGCCCAATGTTCTAGCTAAGTGAAGTATACTCCATAATGCCAGTAACTCAGCTCGACTATTTGTACCTATACCACAGTTCCATTTGATATTGAATCTGCCCAATTGAGGCGCTATGAGTATAGCCCCTACTCCACACCTAGTGCCACCCCCCTGTGAGGCCCCATCGAAATAGCCAATAGCCCGGTCATGAATAAAAACAGGTTGTTGGATATTGCGTGTTTGAAGTTGCCTATAGTTTGTAGGCCTCTCATTCCATAAAAACTAAACCTTGTTTACAATCTGAAGTGGAGTAGTCTGTATATGCCGAAAAATATATGAGTTTCGAGCCAGCCAAATGTATCTACAAACATGAAAAGGAATGTTTCTCAACTTCCTGCCACCAGCAATCCAGTTTCCAAAGGCCTGTATAATATGTGTACCATGCCAGATATTAGCTGTTCCAAAAATATGACCAATAAGATGCCAAACCTGAATAGTAAATGGACAATCAATCAGCAAGTGTGTGATATTATCCTCCGCATTATGGCATAAAGAGAAAATGCCAGGACCCTCAAATCCTTTACGCTGAAGCATATTCCACGTAAGAATACGTCCTGCTAACAATAACCAGGTGAAAATCACTGTCTTAAGTGGTAATTTCTAATGCCACACCTCCTTAAACCATATTGGTACACATTCCGAGAATAGAGAAGTAACAGAAGATTGATATGCCAGAGCCGCAGTAATAGTTCCAGTTTTCACATTCTTGCTCCAGTATAGTGTATCTTTACATGGTTGAAGCCGGCATCCAGTATTTATGAGCTGGTAAGTATATTCATTCCATTCCGTGGCCAAAGGTCCAATAAGATGAATCGCCTGTGCATCCACCCACCTCGTGATGTCCGTATCATCTATAATAGTTCCAGCTTGTGCCAAATAATATATTCGGTGCTCAAGCAAATGAGTCAACAGTGGGTCTGATAGTCGGTATGATCCATACAAACCCAATATGGGGTCACGTCCCACCCTTATGCTCCACCCATCACCCGGTCGCCACACCAGCCACTGTTTCAGTATAGGCAAAGCTTTCATAAGTGCCCTCCAAACATTTGAGATGTTCTTCTGTTCATATGCTAATAGTCTGATCCATTCAGAGATCGGCCATCCCCGAATGTACTTAGCCGATATCACCCGCTGCCACAGAAAAGGTACAAATATACACCACCATAAATATTTTGCATTAAGAGCTCGGCCAAATTCACCAATGTCCTTTAAGCCCCATCCTCCCCATCCTTTAGGCTTAGTCAATAATCCCCATCTAGCCAAGCATATAGATGGCTTATCATTGCAGCCCGACCATAAGAATCTTATCATTCTGCTCTGAATCAGTTTAAGTATAGTCCGCGGGATCCAGGAGAGGGAGAACCAATATACAGGTATACTCTCTAGTACATATTTAGTCAAGATAAGTCTCCCTCCAATAGATAAAAAACGATGTCCCCACTTACCAATGCGAGACTCAATCCGCTTCAGTAGCCATAACCAGTCCCTGATCTGGTAGTCATTGGGCTTCAGAAAAAATCCCAGATATCTAAAACCCTGATCAAGTGGTAGAATATCAAATGTATAAAGCTGGTGTATTACCTCCAATTCTTCAGGTGTCCAATGAGAATGATAAAACTGTGATTTATCCGGACTAATGCACATACCCGAGGCATCGCAAAACACATCTAGTGCAGTTTTAATAGTCTGCCATTCACTTATTGTGCCCCCACCAAACAATAAGATATCATCCACAAACAAAAGATGTGTAATATAAATATTTGAAGCCACCTCGATGCCCATAATATCTCCGTGCTCAGTAAGATCCTTAATCAACCTGCTGAATCCTTCTGCAATGAGGAGAAATAATAAAGGCGACAACGGGCAGCCCTGACGCAAGCCCCTAGATGCCGAGAAAAAAGGAGTGGGTTGTCCATTGACCAGAATAGAAAAATTTGCAGAGCACACGCATCCCATAATCCAATTTGTGGTGTGCAACGGTATTCCAATCTGCAGTAGGACCAAACGGATAAACCCCCAATCCACCCGATCATATGCTTTAATAAGATCCAGTTTCAATACCAGATCTTTTTTATGTTTAACCTTAATACTGTGAATAGTTTCCTGAGCAATGGCGATAGCATCTGTAATCTGACGGCCTTCTAGGAAACCAAACTGTTCTTCGGATATACCCAAGGATATCCCCATCTTCAATTGGTTGGCAATAATTTTAGTAATAATCTTATATATCAAATTACAGAGCGAGATCGGCCGAAATCCCACAAAAGTAGATGGCTTATCCGATTTTGGGATCAAAGCGACAAATGTGGCGTTTAATGAGCCACTAACATATCCCATAAGACGTGTTTCCTCCTCCATAGCAAGTATTTCCGGGCCCAACATATCAAAGAAATGTAAGAAAAATTCTACAGTCCATCCATTGGGCCCAGGACTCTTAGAGAGTTCAAATACTTTCAGAGTAGTATGGATCTCATTTAAAGTAACAGGTAAATAGAGCCTCTCACCCTCCTGTTCACCAAACATCCTCGGACACTTCATAATGAGCTCCATTTGAGCTCCAATAGGCAGGTATTCCTGTCGCGTATAGACGGAATTGAAGTATGAAACTGCCTCATTCTCCAGATCACCCTGTTTATATAGAACAGATCCATCGTCCACTTGTATGTCCCAGATATGATTGTGAAGCCTTCTGGCATTGGCATATTGGTGATAATATCTAGTATTGCAGTCACCACTCTCTATCCATTGTATTCTACTTTTCTGATGGGCCGTCTCCTCTCTCCTCTTCAATATGAGGGACTGTGACAGTGTAAGGCTTTTCAACTGCGAATGGACCATCTCATCATCAATACCCGCCGGATAGTCTATCATCATCTTAGCAATATTAGTTTCAATAGATACCAACTCCTCCAAGTCACGTTTCTTTTGTAATCTTTCCCAAGTCTTCACCTCAGCCTTGAGGAGCCTAAGCTTCTGGACTAATAATCGCATAGGAGAAAGTTCCTCATCCACCACCAAGGACCGCCACGTCAAACGCACAAAACGGTCAAAATTATCCATTGCCAGCCAAGTCGCATTAAATTTAAAAGGATAATGGATCCGTTCACCATCCATTTCCCACTGAAATAATGTATAACTTTATTATATATAACTTTTTGTTTTATATTTTATTATTAATAAAGTTTACTTGCCCACCTAAATTAAAATTAAATATTTTATTTTAACTTATTAATTCAAATATAAATTTTAATTAACCAAAAATATATTTAAAAATAAATTTCATGTTCCTTATTTTTTTCCACAACCAACTTTCATGAATAAGTCTAATGCCCTGTACATTAACATCTTAATAACGTTCATTTTCTCTTCAACGTTGAATTTTCCTTTAGTTCATTTTTCAATGTCAGAACGTACAATTTTAAGTTTATCTATTTTTTTTAATGTAAATAAGCCCTACTGTTTTTTTGGAGTATTTGGAAAAGTATTTTTCCCAATCGGTTTTTTTCTTCATGATTTTCATTTTGTTTCTTTTCCTTTAATCATTTCAGATAAATCCCAAGATCATGGAAAGTAGGTCAAAGAAAGTCCCAGTGCCGTTGGAGGAGGAGCGTCTTCTTAATCTTCCCGACGATGTCGTCCAACATTGTTTGCGTAGAATACCGCATACCTTGGACTCTACGGTCAAAGCAATGTGCAAAAATTGGAATGATGTGTTGAGCCAGGCAGAGTTTTACAAAGATAGAATCAGCTCTGGAACAACAGAGCATTTGATATGTATGATTGTGGATATCAATACATCATACCACGATATTGTACCTTTCGAGCTTATGTGTAACCGACTAATTGTATTTGACACTGTCAACTACACCTTGGCAATGCTACTTGACATTCCCGAGGGCATTGGAATTCCAGGGTATTGTAAGTGCGTGTCTGTTAAGGGGAAATTAGTTCTGTTGGGCAGATCGCATCCAGAGAAGAGCGAAACAATGAACACTGTAATTATTTACGATTTTGCTTCTGCCAAATGGTGTCGTGGAGCCGACATGCCCACGCTAAGGTCCGGGTTCGCCTGCTCTGTATCTCCTTCGAGTGGCGTGATCTATGTTGCAGGGGGGGAGGTCGTAGCCTAAAACGTTTGCCTGCAAATGAGGCTTACAATTACAATATGGAGGAAGACAAGTGGGAAAGTCTTGATAGCCAAAACCGAGCCGTCTAAATAATTTTAGAGCTCAGTTTATATTTAAAAAATAATTTTACTTTTCACTCCGATAGGATTTTTACTGCGACCACCTTTTTTTTTTACTTTGACCAAATTTGGAAGCTTCGACCTTCGACCAAGTTTGGGAGCTTCGACACAGATCAATAGCTGCGACCAAGTTGGTAGCTTCGACCAAATTGGTAGCTTCGGCACAAATTTGGTAGCTTCGACCTTCGACCAAGTTGGGAGCTTCGACCAAGTTTGTGCAGAATATGTTTCTTAGTCTAAAGACTCAAGAAATTTATAAATGTTTTTACCTGTGAGTAAGATGAAGTAAACTACCCACTTTTACAAATCCAAATAACTTATCAAATACATATGCCCGAATATGTGGGAAGATTTGAGTAGACCAAAGTGCCGTAAAACTTGAACTTTCACGCGGTGAGATTTTTATGGGTTCTTGTTCTTTTACTTATCAGTAATTGTAAAAGACATTTACAGAAGTAAATCTGGAAATATGTGCGGCCAAATAATCATGAATTCAACCACAAACTATTTCATATATTAACTATGCGGAATTACAAAGTAATACAAACTTGTCTGTTACAAACTCGTCGATCTACAGAGCTTCAGCTCTTCGACTAAATCACATGCACAGAAGCTTGAGCTTCGACTTCACTTTCACACCTTGAGTTCTTTGCTGGTTTGCGTAACTGTATATTTGTATTTGTATATCTCACTCTCTATTGATTAACAATGTGCATCTTCTATTTATAGGCAATCTGAAAATTACTTCAGCATAGGCCGACTTACTTGCCGACTTACTTTCCATTAAACACTGCAATAACTATCTAACTAACAACTTAGCTTCTGAAATAAATTCGATTGACTTACGTAGCCTACTTGTGGACTTTTCCTTCCTGTCAGAATGACAGACAAGATCTTGGCTTATACAGACTCTGATAGAGTCGGTTGGAAGCCAAGTAGAGATCTGCGAGTAATTACATTTTTCCAACACTCCCCCTTAATTATAAGCAGATGGAGTTTTTAAAACAAAATTTACAAAATGTTTCAGAGCTTAGACATGCTCTGTTTATGATAGAGTTCACTGTGGAGAACTTGTCATTCCAAGATAACTGCACAGATACTGGAATGTGTCCTTTGCCAATGGCTTTGTGAAAATGTCGGCAAGTTGGTCTTCAGACCTGCAAAATTCCAAACAAATTTTCTTGTCGTTTACCAACTCTCTTATAAAATGAAACCTTGTGTTGATGTGCTTGGTTCTCTTGTGAAACACATGATTCTTTGATAATGCTATGGCTGAATTGTTGTCACAGAAGATTGTTGTCGGTTCTTGATAGTTCTGTGACAAGTCTTTTAAGACTCTTCTCATCCATACAGCTTGACATGCAGCACTTGTTGCTGCGACATACTCTGCTTCAGCTGAAGATAGAGTTACTATGGACTGTTTCTTTGAAGCCCATGAAACAACACCTGTACCAAAATGAAATGTGTATCCAGATGTGCTTTTCCTGTCATCTATGCTGCCTCCATTGTCACTGTCAGTGTAACCAATAAGTTTAAAATTTTCTGAGGTTGAGTACATAATACCAAGTTTTTTTGTGCCTCAGAATTCTTTTACCTGCTTGCCAATGTGAGACTTTTGGTGACTCCATGAACCTTGAGATCAAACTTACACCATACATAATGTCTGGTCTTGTTGCTGTCAAATACATAAGGCTGCCAACAAGCCTCTTGAACAGCGTAGGATCTACAGTGGATCCTTCATCATCCTTACTCAATTTTAAACCTGTTATCACTGGTGTTGGGGCTCTCTTGCAGTTAGACATGTTAAACCTTTTTAAGACTTCACTTGCATACTTAGACTGTGATATAAAGATACCACTTTCAGACTGCTGAACTTCAATGCCCAGAAAAAATTTCATAAGCCCCAGATCAGTCATTTCAAATTCACTTTCCATGACTGTTTTAAAATCTGCTATGCCATAATCACCAGTAAATATTAAATCATCTACATACAGGCAGACAATTAACATCTTACCTTGCTCATCGACTTTGGTATACAAAGTCGGTTCACTTTCACTTCTGTGAAATCCATTTTCAATGAGATAGGAATCAATCCGACTGTACCAAGCTCTAGGAGCTTACTTCAAACCATATAATGCCTTTTTCATCCTGTACACTTTGTGCTCTTGACCTGGAACTTCATACCCTTGTGGTTGTTCCACATATACTTCCTCTTCTAGATAGCCATTTAAGAATGCCGACTTGACATCCATTTGATGAACATGCCATTTGTTTTGTGCAGCAATGGACAAGACTATTATGACTGTATCCATGCGTGCAACAGGTGCAAACGTTTCATTAAAGTCGATGCCGGGTTGCTGTGTGAACCCTCTTGCTACCATTCTTGCCTTGTGATTTTACACATTCCCATCAGCATCTTGTTTTGTCTTATAAATCCATTTTACGCTGATTACATCTTTGTCTTTTGGTAAATCGACCAGTTCCCATGTTTGGTTTTTCTCAATGCATTCTATTTCTTCATCCATGGCTTGTGCCCATATTTCTTCTTCAACAGCTTCTTCAAATGTTAGTGGATCATATATAGGAGAAAATAATGCAAACAGAGAGAATGAATTAGGTGTACCAGCTTCATATATCTCTCGCAGACTTCTTGTCTTCATTGGTTCTGTTGATGTTGACCTCGACGAAATGCTTGATGGAGTCTGCTGTTCTCTTGGTGTACTTGTCGGTGTAGCTTGAGCTGCTACTTGTGTCAATGGTCCTTGTGCTGAACCATGTCTTGGTGTCATGGGAGTGGACGGTGCTGCGACCGGTTGACTTACATGTGGTATTTGAACCACTTCCTCTTCCATATCATCATTGTCAATGTTTGACACAATCTTGATATTTGTGTCGAAGGTTCTATCCCATGATTCATTCTCGACAAATTGAACATCTCGACTGATTATCACTTTTCTTGTGACAGGGTCATACAACTTGTATGCTTTTGTGTCTTCTGAATAGCTGACAAAAATACATTTCTATCCCTTCTTGTCTAGCTTCCTTCTCAACTCATCTGGGATATGAGCATATGCGACACAACCAAAAACTTTTAAATGTGAGACACTATGATTCATACCTGTCCATGCTTCTTGGGGAACTTTGTTCTTCACACTCTTTGTCGGACATAGGTTCATAATGTATACAGCAATTGCGACTGCTTCACCCCAATACTCGTTTGGCAAATGCTTGGCTGCCAACATGCTGCGTGCCATCTCCATGATGGTTCTGTTCTTTCTTTCAGCTATACCATTCTGCTGAGGTGTATATCGTGCATTGAATTGTTTCTGTATGCCATGGGTCTTGCAAAAATTCAGAAACTCATTTGAAACATATTCACCTCCTCTGTCGGTCCTTAAGATCTTGATGCGGTGACCACTCTGGTTTTCCACGAGTGCCTTGAACTGCTGGAAATAACTAAATGCAACAAATTTGTGTTTCAAGAAATATACCCATGTCTTTCTTGAGTAGTCATCAATAAAGGTTAGAAAATACTTGCAGTCACCAATGGATGATGTCTGCATTGGACCACAAATGTCAGAGTGCACAATTTCAAGTGGTGTGCGTGCTCTATAGAACTTTCCGACTGGAAATGTCTCTCTGTGCTGCTTACCAAAAATGCAGCCTTCACAAACCCTCTCTGGTCTGTCAATCAATGGTAATCCCTTCACCATATTTTTGGTGTGTAGTAGCTTCAACCCACTAAAATTCAGATGTCCAAATCTGAAATGCCACAACTAGGATTCATCCTGAACTTCTGTCTGAAATGCAGCTTGCAAATCAGCGCTGCAATTTTCTCTTTTGTCGAGGAGCTCGACTGTTTCTTCACTTTCTGCCTTAAATGCAGCTCCTGTCTTTGTCTTTCCTTTTATGTTGGGAACTATCCTCAATGGAAGCAAGCGGTTGCTTGTCATTGGCACTTTTGTTATCAGCTGGTCGCTTGGACGCTTGTCTTTGATCACACAGTGTTCATCTTCCATGTAGACTCTATAGCCCTTTTGTAACAATTGTCCAATGCTTAACAGATTATGTTTCAGACCTTCGACATGATAGATATCAGGGATATACTTGCTCTCCCCCTGTTTGGTTAGAATATCTACTGTGCATTTTCCTAAGACAGTAACTTGGGCATTGTTTCCAAGTGTAACATCAGTTTTAATTGAAGTATCTAGACTGGAAAATAGATTTAAATTACCAGTCATGTGGTTGCTGCATCCTGAGTCTAAGTACCATATGTCATGTGGACTTTCTTGAACAACATTGCATTCAAGTGGAGATGTTGATGCAATTAACATTACACCTGTCAAAGTGTTGGTGCTGGTTGACTGACTTGGGCTTTGTCTTCCTTGATCACATTGTTTCTTCCTGCATTCATATGCATAATGACCAAACTTCTTACAGTAATGACATTGAATTTTTGATTTATCAAACCTCTGGCCACTTGGATGACTTGGGTTCTGATGATCTCCTCTGCCACCGACATTTGCAGGACTTCTGCCTTGTCCTCCTCTTGAAGAACTTCTTCCTCTGCCTCTAAAGTTGTTTCTCCCCCTGCCTCTACCACGGCTTATGGATGACTGTGCTGCAAATGCACCTTCCAATGATGTCTTTGATCTACTGATTCTATGTTCATGATTGATGAGTGAAGCTTGCAACTCATCAATGCTGAATGTCGCCATGTTTGTGTGTTCCTCTAAGGTTACAACCAAACTTTCAAATCTTGGGGGAAGACTTCTGAGAATTTTTTCAACAACCCTTTGGTCTGATACGGGTTCTCCATGAGATTTCAGTTGGTTTATCAACCCAACAACTCTGGTGTAGAATGTGTCTACATTCTCTGAATCTTTCATGGACAGAGATTCAAAATCTTTTCTCAGAATCTACAGCTTGGATGTCTTTACCTTACCCAAACATTGATAGGCAGTCTCCAATGTATCCCATGCTTCCTTGGAATTAATTGCTGCTGCTATTATTGGGAGTATGCTCTCATGCATAGCTTGATGTATGAAAAACAGAGCTTTTCCATCTCTCTTCCTCTGTTCTCTCAAGGCATCTTTCTGAGCCTATGTAAGATTGTTATATGCTGTTATGTCTGCTGGTTCTACATAACCATGCTGGACTATCTCCCAGACATCTTGACCTATGAATAAAGCCTTCATTGTTAAAGACCAATATTCATAATTCTTTCCTGTAAAACTTGGAGGTTGCAATGAACCAGAAGTGGAAGCCATTTTTAATTAATTTTTTTTTAATTAACTTTCCTTAGAAAATTAATTTCCACCTTTTAAGACAAGATTTCTTTCCTAAAATCTTGCGCTGGTATAAACCTCGCTCTGATATAACCTCGCTCTGATACCAGATAGCCAAAAGTGAGCTGTCTAAACTTGGGTTTAGAGCTCAATTTATATTTAAAAAATAATTTTACTTTTCACTCCGACACGATTTTTACTGCGACCACCTTTTTTTTTTACTTTGACCAAATTTGGAAGCTTCGACCTTCGACCAAGTTTGGGAGCTTCGACACAAATCAATAGCTGCGACCAAGTTGGTAGCTTCAACCAAATTGGTAGCTTCGGCACAAATTTGGTAGCTTCGACTTTCGACCAATTTGGGAGCTTCGACCAAGTTTGTGCAGAATATGTTTCTTAGTCTAAAGACTCAAGAAATTTATAAATGTTTTTACGTGTGAGTAAGATGAAGTAAACTACCCACTTTTACAAATCCAAATAACTTATCAAATACATATGCCCGAATATGTGGGAAGATTTGAGTAGACCAAAGTGCCGTAAAAATTGAACTTTCACGCGGTGAGATTTTTATGGGTTCTTGTTCTTTTACTTATCAGTAATTGTAAAAGACATTTACAGAAGTAAATCTGGAAATATGTGCGGCCAAATAATCATGAATTCAACCACAAACTATTTCATATATTAACTATGCGGAATTACAAAGTAATACAAACTTGTCTGTTACAAACTCGTCGATCTACAGAGCTTCAGCTCTTCGACTAAATCACATGCACAGAAGCTTGAGCTTCGACTTCACTTTCACACCTTGAGTTCTCTGCTGGTTTGCGTAACTATATATCTGTATCTGTATATCTCACTCTCTATTGATTAACAATGTGCATCTTCTATTTATAGGCAATCTGAAAATTGCTTCAGCATAGGCCGACTTACTTGCCGACTTACTTTCCATTAAACACTGCAATAACTATCTAACTAACAACTTAGCTTCTGAAATAAATTCGATTGACTTACGTAGACTACTTGTGGACTTTTCCTTCCTGTCAGAATGACAGACAAGATCTTGGCTTATACAGACTCTGATAGAGTCGGTTGGAAGCCAAGTAGAGATCTGCGAGTAATTACATTTTTCCAACAAGTCTGCCTCCAATGAACGAAGAACTATACACATGTCATGGAGTTTTCTTCAGAGGAAAGTTCGTTGTGTTCAGCGTATATGAAAAGAACGCAGAAATGTTTGATCCAATTATGGGCACATGGACAAGTGTGGAAGATATGTAGAGATTTAAGGAGGAGATGGCATGGCCAGTAGTTTCTTCCGGGCATTTGTATGACATCACTAGAACAAACATAAACGATTGGTCTTTTGATTGGGTTCCAGCGGATTGGTCTACTGATACCCACCATCTTCGGTTGATGAAATATGATATAGAGAAAAAGGATTGGATTCATCACAGCCCTCTACCTGAAAGTTGTTGTGGAGCCTCCTTCAATTCTTCCCGTTATACTTTTGTGGGTACGGCAGAGTGGGGCGGACAGATTTTTGTGACGCTACGTTGTTTAAGTTGTCGTCGGTGGGTTTGTAATATGTTTAACCCATCAACCAAAAAGAGGAGTAAAGTGGACGTATCTGTAAAATTTGCTGGTACGGAGCTTGAATCTGTTGCAAGTGTGGAAATCTAGATATTGTCTACTGTTAAGAGGTTTTTCAGCTACTGTGGCCATTTTGTTTTTCAAGCGAGGGTGGCAACAATTTTGTTAAGTGATATTTTATATTTTAATTACGTATGAGAAATTAGCATCTTGGGCTAAACCTTATGGTGTTATTTTTTTACAAAGTTATAGCCACAATTTTTACATATTTTTGTTTATATATATATATATATATATATATATA
>LPNX010339879.1:0-11022 GCA_001517045.1 Pseudotsuga menziesii
TAGTTGTAGATTAAAGGTTGTAACTTAAAAGTTATGATTACCTAAAATATATGAATATACTTTTTTAATACTAGTTTCAATTAAGAAATTAATTATTATAAATAATCGATGTTTTCACAACAACTAGATAAAAACAGAAAAGCTTGAAAAAAACTATGCTTTCAAAAAAATTATGCTAAGAAATAATGAGAATAATGCCAAAATAACCTATTTTTTTTATTAAAATTTATATAAATCATTAAAAACAATAAAAATAACCTATTTTTTATTAAAATTCATATCAATCATTAAAAACAAAATAAAAGAATAATGTAAAAATAACCATTTTTTTATTATTAAAATTCATACAAATCATAAAGAAAAATTACAATACTATTTCATATAAAATTTTAATTATAATCAATTTTTTATCAATAAAATAAAATAAAATATTTATAAAAAATGCATTTTCACATTTATATCTACATTAACAAGTTTATTGTTTTATTAAAATCATATGCTTGCATACAAAACATTTACAGTTCTACCAGAAACAATTATCATACATATATCAATATTCTAAATTGTAACATCATTCTGTCTAAACATTGAATAATTTATGAAAACAATCATTTTAATGAAGTTGTCTGAAAACAATAATTTTAATGAAGATATCTAAAAACTCAATTATTTCTTAGAGGATATCTAAAAACTCAATTATTTCTTAGGAAAATGATAAAATAATATCGTGTTTTTAAAATATGAACCAAATATTGTTTTTAATTGATTTTAACCCCAAAAAATATAATTTCAACCTTGAAAAAAAAAACCTAACCGAGACCTCCTAAAATCTGTCAAACTACAACTGGTTTCCAAAATTTCGGCCAAAAAAATTCCAGACTTGTCACCGCCAGCCAGGAACTAGAAACAATTGGTCAATTGAATTGATGTTTTTATGCATTAATAGTCGTACAACCACAGTGTATGACCTTCCCAGCTTCTCTGTGATGGTAGTCGCACAGCGACATTCATGCATGGATTCAATATAAGCAGGGGAATTCCTTACTAGTACATCGACCTCCGTATTGAATAGTGGGGAGTCTAAACTTGTAGGAATGGGATAATTTCTGAAACTCTGCATTAAACTGGAAAACCAAAACTAATCACTACCCTATACAAAAAAAAAAATTAATTGTTACTCAACACAAACATATAATATAATAAAAAAAATCATACCAGATAAGTGGGTTCTATGCACAGACTCTGAAGATGAGGAAGTCCTTGGAGCAGGTTGGTGGTAAGAATATCCATGTTGTCTTCCCTCGGGTTAGCAATATTTATTTTTTTTAGGAATTTGAATCTCCCCATGATCTCAGCGCATCTCTCCCCCGATAAATTGTTTGTTCCCTCTCTATTCGGAGCCAACGACATCTCTATAATAGTTCCGTCTCGCATCCAAAGGCGCGTAACTGTAGAAGAGAGCTCCTGAAACAAGAGTCCATTCACTCTCAAATCTTTTATACCGTATAACGAGAGATATGTCAGCTTCGGACAGTTGACGGTTAAAATCTCCACCTAGTTGACAATCCCCAGAGTTAAATGTTCAATCTGAGGACCGGAAATGGTGATCTTCTGCGGCACAACGCAACACAGTAGTATAGTCGAAGTTCTTGGAGAAGGTTAAACTGAGGTTGTCCCACTACCTTTGGTAACATTAATCTTTCAGGGTACGGTGGTTTCCTAATCAGCTAGGTAGGCTATGTGTCACTAGATATAGTATTCTGCGTTTCAGCCAACACATTAGTGAGATATTCAGCATCTTCAATGATGGGGGTCGTATTAGATAGATGTTGTGGGTTCACCCCTTCTTCATGCATAGGGGATGAAACATCTTCAATGATCACAGGCTCTACTACCTTTCCTGATCGTAAGCGAATATCGTTGCAGGGCACAAGAGTAAAGGAGTAAGCAGACATGTTAACAGTCTCAAATTGATGAACTGCTTTATTATTTGGGTTAGGATTAGGTTGAGCTGGCATCTAAGGTCGTATAAACATATTGGGAGTAGTATTGTTCTGCAATTGTAGCTGCAACTGCGGATAAGGATGAGGGTATTGAGGAGGGTATTTCTATTGAGAAAACGGTTGATGTGGAGGTTGTTGAGGAAACTGGTTCCCTGGATGGAAAAGGGTTCTAGGAGTTAAAATTTTACATTGAAGGTTCAGAGGGGTACCATTGAGGATTTGAATAAGATGAAGGGAATTATGTATTCATGTGCTGCATATTATTCCAATTATTCATGTTATTTGAAAATGGAAACGAGTCTGGAGTCATACCTTGATTTCGAGGCTACCAGGGCTTCTTTTGTGCAATAAAGTAGGCTGGTTCCACCTATAGAGTTGATTCCTGCAGAACAACCTTCACTTGGGGTAGTGACGGGCATTCTTTTGTGTCATGATTCAGCTCACATAGCTAACACACTTCTATGTTGTCAAGTGGGTACTCCTTCAGAGGGTGGTTCTTTCAACATCGAGGATAGAACATACCTAGCGTGAGATCCTCTACTGCTTGTTTCTGCTTTGCCCTTAGGATGTCTATTTCCAAGGAGATAGAGCTCATCATTTCTATTTTGAAATTTTCAACCAGGTTGCCTATCTCTACATGGGTAGCTCCTCCATTAGATGACTTCTGAGTTCTATCAAAGACATCACATTCTAGTTTGTTCCATTTGTCCCACTTGTTATTCCTAGAAGATCCCATGGAGTACCTTTTACACAATTCCACAATTTTCTCGAAAGACTCCTTGGAGATATCCCCCTTTCCTAACAGGTTTAAGATATCTAGGTAATCATCCCTAATCTCACAAAGTAGGATTATTTTGATCATATCTTACCCCATATTCATATGTCCAGCTCTCTGCACATTATATAAGAGCCTCTTGACAAAGTCTTCCAGACTTTCATCATCATTCTGTACCATTTTAAACAGTTTTTCTCTCTTGTCCTTGGTATTGCAATACTCTTGATATTTCTCCAGGAACACCTGCTTCATTCTGTCCCAATTAGTGATAGTTCCGCCTCCTAGGCTCATAAACCAACGCAATGCATTGTCCTTTAGAGTGGGAGGGAAGAGTTTCAGCTTCTGTGCGTTGGTGGTGTAATCATAACTGTGATAAAGGATATCAAATTCAAACAAAAATTCATCTGGATCCTCTGCCACTTTTCCATAAAAGCAGGGAAACACCGACGGCGATATGTTTTTCATAGGGGCTATCCCTTCTGGCTACTGAATTGGGAACTGAAGTGTAGCCACCATCCCTTCAGGCAAGGAATTAGCTTCATTTTGATGATTTTCTCCCATTGCCTCTTCCCCTTCGGATTCGTGTCTATTAGTCATCTCTTCTTATGTTTTCTCCTCTTCGTTCTTCCACTCATCAACGAATTTCTGATGGAACGGTGTCCACTCTTATTCGGGTACAACCTTCCCATTAATGTGATAGATTAGATCTCAATCAGTAGAACCTATAGTAGTAACTCTGTCCTCCTCTACAGGGATATTCGAGGGTGTTGCAGCTGCTCATGTGTTCTCCACTATAGAACTTGACGCTAGCACTCCAGGATTGGCAGGGCTTCTTCTGATAGGTGTTTCCTGATAGCGAGCCCTAGTAGAAGAATTGGTTCTATCAACCAGATTGTCAATGAATGTTCTTCTCCCCATTTCTGGACCTCGCCCACGACCTTGACCACCTGCAATGTTAGTGTTTTGTGGGGTTTTGGGATTTGTAAGATGCTCATGCTTCACCCTTCTTGTATTCATGCAACCCAAATCATTCCAACAAAAAAAAATGAAGGATATTGAATAGAAAAAATTACAGGATGCAACTATGATAGTGTTTAATACTTATCCTCCCCGACAACGACGCCAAAATGTTGGGCACCTGATATGCAAGTTAATTACAGCTAACATACAGAGTGTTCAATATTTATTGTCAACCCAAGGAAGTCTTTTATTTCAAGGATAACATGCATTATATATGATTAAACACTGAGTTGTTGTAAATAAACAATCCTATTCTCTCCTCAGTTATTCTCATCCCAAGGATCCACTTAATCTAATTTACTCTCTAAAGAATACAGTCACAATTACCTTTTACTGTTTTGATCTAGAATTGAAAGATTTGAGAAATCACATCTAGATTACTTTTGCAGAAAATGAAATATTGTTTACCAAATCATCTAATGATTCACCTAACTGTATTGATCTAATTATTCTAGAAATCTAGAAATATAAATTGAATTCAACTATTCTAGAAATTCAAAGTACAGGAATGAAATTCTGCAATTACAAAATCAAAGGGAAAAACTGCAAGAATCTATAGAAACAACAATTGGAAGATCTAGGGATTAACAAGGCTATTACAGCTACCACACAGTTACATAAGGAGCAATTACCTATACAGTCGACTATCACACCATACCACTGCAGCTTTCCAAGACATGCAATTAATAACACACTGTAAATCAAGAACTGTTGTAGCTTACTATGAGAAAATGAAACTACCACAACAACACACAACATAATAATTAAAATTCCAAATTTAACTGAGCAATCCCCATGGGAAAGCGGGCCCATCCTTCACACAAAGATGCTGGAAGTAATGCACGTTAAAACACTGAGATATGAAGTAACTTCTTGTGTTAAAAAGGGAAGATAAATAACGCAACCTTAGTCATAGCTAATACAATAATTTGGTTAAGGGTTCCACCCCTGGCTCAGAATAGTTCCCCATACTTATACAATGTCAATCATAACATCATATCCCTATTATTGGGTAGCTATGAAGATCTCTGATCTTCAGGCGTCCTTAATTACAACAATTGTTACAGCCGTGGTAGGATGAGAGTAGGAAATATAGGGAAAATGTTAATTGACCTAGAAATAATGATGATCCTATTCTATTGAGAAGATATCTCGCAAATCACAACTATTTTCGAGTAGTGGCACACTATTGCCTTGCAGATCTGTCGTATTCTGTTACAGCTACCCTTGTACAGCTTTGCATGGAATAATACACTGGGCCTGCATTCTTTGGGAAAAGGTAGGATAGGTGACGATCAGCTTAAGCAATGAATGTTCATCCTTCTCTTAGCATGTTCATCCCACTACACCTACATTCTCTATATCTCGAAACACCTTTATAAACCATCATATGCTAGCATATTTTAAGATATAGAGCCTTGATTACCACAATCCTAAGCATTAATAAAATAAGACAATAACTAACCATACCTTTGTGACTTGAGGGGAAACGTGAGGGAAAAACATCTATTTAGCATGCGCAATAGGGTAGGATAAGGCAAAAAGAGGTAGATAAGGATGGTAAAAAAGGGGCCATTTCTGGGGCCAACAATTTTTATCGCCACTTTTGAAAATAGGAATAATGAGGCTTTAAGTCAAGGTAAGGAAACCTTTGCTTGACCATTAGATTAAATATTTTTTGGATGTGCAGGATGAGGACAGACCCTCCAATTTTTAAGATTTCTACTTGGTATCCTTCAATGTCTTTGGATTTTCCTTTTGCTAAGCGCTTAAAACCAAAATCTATGTCTTCTAATGAGAAGAATTCTTTTCTTGTAAGAAGGGTTTGAATGTTATCTCTGGTATATGAGGATTCAAAAATCATTTTAAGATAGGAATTCCAATCTTTTAAAGCAATTTTGTTGTCTTTTTTGGTTTTTAAAGTTGAAATTTGCCTCCAGAATTTCTTAGGAGCCACTTTGGAGAGGTGTAGGATATTTTCGTGCATTTTACTTAGATAATGTCTTTTTTTTTCTTTTAATTAAGGATTTGTAGTTATTTATATTTCCCATTTTTATTGAAACTGTAGTAGCTTACTTAATTTCTTTTCTCACATATTTACACTCTTCATCATACCAAGGGTTGGCTCTACTACTGATAATGTTTGTCGAGACATAAATAGAGAACTTATTAATGGATGACAAGAGGGTTGTAGCAAAATTATGGTAGATATTTTCTATATTCTCCATGCTAGATATAGGAATCACTCCATTTTTTAGATTATGGAGAAAAATGCCATATTTATTTTTATCGAAGATCAAGTGCTTTTGGAAATGATAAAAGTTTCCTCTTGGGGATCGCTATACATGGAAATACTAAGAGTTATAATTAAAGGCATATGATCATATTCAAGCTCATGGTTATTGAATATGTTTAAATCTATTAATTTTGTGTATATAGGGATATCATATATAACATAATCTACCACACTACTTCCAAGCCCATGGATACAAGTCATTTGTCTATATTTTGGCCATTTTGTGAGACCGTTGCAAATGATAAGATCTTGAGCACTACAAAATTTGACCAACTCAGACCCAAATTTCACCTAGATCTTTAAAACTCCTTTTGTACCTGTTATCTATCTCAAGGTCTTCTCCTAACTAAAGATGATTAGGGATGTTGGAATAATTGTTTAAAAGAATAGCTTGTTTACCAGAAGTTTGAACATTGAAGTCACTCATCAAAAGGATATTTCCTTCCTTCCTTAAACAAGAAATATCATGTTCTAAAGCGATCATAAGGACACTTTTTATCTAAATTGGTTTTTTTATAGAAGTTGGAATTAATAGGGGGGAATTAACAAATGGCTATGTATTTTTTTTCATCATTAATGTCTTTGATATCTTATATCCAAAGAAATTGGTTGTAAGGGCCCTTCTTATAAATCCTAACATGTGGGGATATTTTCTTCCTAATTTAACAATATATACCCCCAATGCATCTATGACATGGACGTTTAGTCCATATTGACCATAGTACATATCCGTCTATATCGGGGACCTTCAACTACTCGTGTTCCCATGTTTCAACCAATAATACAATATCAATTTCTCTCAGGATCCAACTTAACTTAGGGCCTTTGGTCCATGGAAATCCTTGACAGTTCCATGATAAGATCCGGAGTGTGTCAAATTGTTATTTATTACTATCCTTTTGGTTTCTATCTCTAATAACAAATTTCATGTTTCTCATTAGTGACCATTTCCCTCCTTCCTAGCTTCTTTTACCTTTTGAACCTCCTTTCTTAATTCAGGATGATCCTTTGGAATGAGGTCTTCATTTATAAATATAATTGAACTTTTTAAACTTGATGTCTTACTCAGTATGTTGTATTTGTGTTCAGTAGAGCTAGCCTTAACCCGTATGAGCTATTCTTTATTCTCAACTAATTTACCCAGTCTGTTTTCTTCTATGAGACAGGTAGTTTAAATTTGTATCCTATTGTGAAGTTATGTCTTGACAATGGCTAACGTATTCTCTTTGTCCTCCTCTTAAAAAAAAAAATTATGAGGTTTAAAGCTCTTTTGTTACACTAATGGTCTAGGATTATTCATTTCCTGTTTAATGGGTTTGATATCTATTTTACCTTCTATATTATTTAGGGTTAGGTTGTGGTTAAAATTTTCCTATAACTCTTTAATACTATCCTTTAACTCAATATTTTCCACTGTATTTGCCTCTACTTGTTCGGGTGTTTTTTGAATTTCTATTGCATGAAGTCTAGTCTCCATTATCTTTACCCTCTACTCCAATTTTTTTTTATCTTATCGTCTAATTGTTTCTGGATCTCTTCTTGAAAAGATGTGAAATTATTATGGAGCATGGATTTTAACTCTATCTGGAGTCTAGGTTCTCTTTCTTCCCTATGTTTCTCTAAGGATTCTATATATTCATAATGTTTAGCTTCTCCTTCTTCCCTACATTTCTGTATTGACTCCATAAAATCATAAAGGTTATGTAGGGTAATTGTGCTAGGTCTTCCTTTAACAGTTTTTGGAGAATGGTCTTCCTTTAACAGTTTGACATCAATACCTGATATTCAAGGAATTTTTCAAAATTTAAGTACATGAAAATTCAATACATCCCAATTATGCTACTATGGTTTAGACCTTTTGCAATAAGATTCAACCAATATATCTATAATTTAACTATGATAAAAAAAACCAACCATTCTTTTTAAAATCCTGTGTAAAAATGACAACTACAGCAAAAATGAAAAATGATTCCATTTTTTAAAGCGTTTCTTATGAAACTAGGTCCTTTCTTTGACCGTTTCTGGAATTTTGAATCGAGTTCCATGCACTTCAAAATTTTAAACATATGAAATATAAAATCAAGCAATTTTTTTTGAATTTTTTTGGAATTTTTGTTGCAAATATTAATTACTCGCTAATCCACATAGCAAATCAGCTGAATCTATTAGAGTCTGTAGTAGGTCAGTTTCTGTCAGACATCCTGATAGGATGAAGAGTTCACATCTCTCATATATAAGCCAGTCGAATTAAATTTTTGAAACTAAGTTTCTAGGTAGATAGTTATTACAATATTTAATGTAAGTTGGTAGACGTTTTTTATAAGAAGAAGAATATTGTCAATCTGTACACACATAGAAACAGACAGACACACATATAGAGAGATATAGAGGAGATAAGTGTGGAGAAGAAGAAGGAAAAACTCTATGAGAAGTTTGAAGCTCAAGATTCTCTGTTTTGTGAAATTGTTGAGAGCCGAAGCTCTGTAAAAGGTGAAACATCCTTGTAAATTTCTAAGCTTCTATTTATGACTATAGTTCTTTGTTATGCGGCAACAAGATATATAAATCTATAGTTTATGGTTTAAAGCAAGTTTTATTCAGCTGCACATATTCTCCATATTTACCTAAGTGAATGTTGTTTACATTTACTGTTTAGTGAAAGACACAAAGAATCCATATTTATTTCACCCACGTGTAAAATTTATAGTTTTATCTGCAGAGTCTTCGACACAAGTCTTATTTAATATTTGGTTATATAATATTGTGAGTGAGACACAATATAGTTGTGTCGTAGTTTATTTGAGGTTACCGTTAGTGAAAAGTGTTTTTCATATTCTAAGTCTTTAGACTAAGAAATAACTCTTTTAACCAAAAGTTGTTTTGTCGAAGTGAGAGTTGGTCGCAACCTAAATCATGTCGAGTAAAATTTGGTCAAAGTTGAGTGAGTTTGTCCACGTAAAAGTGTGTCGATTGAAAATTCCATCATAGTAATTCCATCGCAAGTATTTTTAGTCACAATACTTTTCGTTAAAGTAAAAAGAGAAAGAAAAGTTTATGACTGCATGGTAACTCAAGTCTACCGCTGAAGTAACCGTCTTTCTTGAGATCTGGTATTAGAGCTGTTTTAATAAAGAAATCTTGTCCTAAAAAGAGAAAAAGTAATTTTCCAAGGAAAATTAAAAATGGCTTCCACTTCTGGTTCACACATGCTGAGTTTGAAAACTCCAATTTTTACAGGAAATAATTATGAGTATTGGTCTCTAACAAAGAAAGATTTGTTCAGAGGTCAAGATGTTTGGGAGATAGTTTAGAGAGATCAGGAGACATATAACAAACTCACACAAGATGAGAGAGATTCCTTGAGGGAACAAAGGAAGAAAGATGGAAAAGCTATGTTCTACATACACTAAGCCATGTATGAAAGCATACTCCCAAGAGTAGCAGCAAAAAATACCGCTAAGCATGCATGGGCCACATTGGAGATCGCATATCAAGGCTTGAACAAGGTAAATACTTCCAAGTTGTATAATTTGAGAAGATATTTTGAATCTTTGTCAATGAAAGAAACATATTCAATAGACTCATTCTACAATAGAGTTGTTGGTTTGATAAATACACTAAAATATCATGGAGAAACCATAGAATACGAAAGGGTAGTTGAAACAATTCTCAGAAGTATTCCCCCAAGATTTGAATCCTTGGTTGTGACCTTGGAAGAAAACAAAGACATGTCGGTGTTTACCATTGATGAGTTACAAGATTCACTCATCAATCATGAACACATAATTAGTAGAATAAACACATAATTAGAAGGTGCATTTGCAACACACGCATCCATAAGTCGTGGTAGAGGAAGGGGGAGAAACAATTCTAGAGGCAGAGGAAGGAAATTCTCAAGAGGGTGATGCAACAACTGTCCCATGGATGTCACTAGTAGAGCACAAAATTCGAACCCAAGTCAGCCAAGTGGTCACATGTTTCATAGATAAAAAATTCAATGTCATTATTGTAATAAATTTGGGCATTATGCATATGAATGCAGGAAGAAATAGTATGACCAAGGAAGGAAAAGCTAGAACTAGTCATCGAACACCAACACTTCGTTGAGAGGAGCGTTGATGGCATGTGCATCCCCAATTGAATATAATACCATCCAAGAAAGTCCATGTGACATATGTCATTTATATTTAGGTTGCAATAATCATATGATTGGTAATTTAAATTTGTTTTCTAGTCTGGAAAATTCAGGTCAAACTGATGTTACACTTGGAAATAATGTCCAAGTCACTATTTTGGGAAAATGTACTGTTGGTGTTCTAACCAAATAGGGGGAGAGAAAGTTTATGCCTGATGTTTATGATGTTGAAGGTCTGAAACACGATTTGTTGAGAATTGGACAACTGATACAAAAAGTTTACATAACCTACATGGAGGACAATCACTTTGTGATTAAAGAGATACATCCAAGCAATCAACTGATACAAAAAGTGCCAATGACAAGAAATCACTTGTTTCCATTGATGATAGTTCCATACATGAAAGGAAATACAAATACAAGAGCTCTGTTCAAGGCAAAAAACAATGAAACAGTCATACATTGCGATAAGAAAGAAAAAGACAGTGTTGAAATTCAAGCAGCGTTTTAAACAAAAGTTCAGGATGATTCCTAGCTATGGAATTTTATATTTGGACATCTGAATTTTGTTGGGATGAAGTTACTGCACAAAAATAATATGGTTAAAGGATTTCCATTGATCGACAAACCATACTGAGTTTGTGAAGGCTGCAATTTTGGAAAGTAGCATAGAGAGACCTTTCCAGTCAGAAAGTCATACAGAGCACACACACCACTTGATATTGTGCACTCTAATATTTGTAGTCTAATGCACAAATCATCCATTGGTGGCTTCAATTATGTTGTTACTTTT
>LPNX010339889.1:0-28979 GCA_001517045.1 Pseudotsuga menziesii
AGAGAAAACTAATCCTAATTAGACAACTGATCAAAAAAATATTTAATACCGCCAAAAGCCTCTTATCAAATAGGTTTTGAAAAGGTGAAGGTGACCAGCAGTGACTGGTCAACCGCGGGCAGTCTCCTGGTACATACCAGCGATCGGTTGTCTCCAGTCCGCACGTGCGATCTCCGAGTATATGTACAGGAGATAGGGAAGGTATCTTGCGTGTTGTCTGCTTAGTGTGGTTTGTGGGTTTCAAGGTTCTTGTTTTTGTGTTTGTGTTTGTTCCGCATTCCGGGCGTCTGTGACTTCCTGGGGCGAGGAATACATCTATCTATCTGTGGCTTGGCTTTTATTGAAGGCTATCTGGTTAAGGCTAAGTTGAATACGTACATAGATATGAGGATCCAGAAGCGTTCCAGGGCTTCTAGTATAGCCATTAACACAGGCAATGGGAATAGAGGGGAGGAGGAGTTTCTTCTTCCGCTTGTAGCAGCAGTCATGGACGTCAAGCGGGCTAAGGAGAAAGAGTGTGAAGGAGATCATGAGACTCATATGCGTTCTTCCCCAAACTGGAGGAACGCTTTGCATCTTCAACGCAGCGGTGAAGGGAACAGTAGTCAAAGTCATGAGGCTATTAAGGTAAGTGTGCGATCCTATCCATTTTGTTTCTTGTATTTTAGATATAATAAGAGGGCCGCTCTGGTGTAATTGGGTATAAACTAGGTTTCTGTTTTTCTTTCTCCAAACCCTCGAGTTGGTCCTACAGATGTTGGACAAGGACACACGCAGATAAATTTAGCTATTTATTTTGCATGAAACTCTCAAGCGGAATCTTATTATCAGTATTAGTATATAAATTTTTAAGTATAGTATATAGTGTAATTTTGTGGTATTAGTATATAACTTTTTAAATACTTTGTAATTTTGTGTATGAATTTGAGCATCAATGTTTTCACAATGTTTAATTATTGTATATAAAACTTATAAATTTATACTGTCTAAATGGACCCTCTTAAACACTACCCAATATTTATTTGTAAACAGATCTAACTATATGTTTTATAGACATAAATATATAGCTTCTTAAACTTTGTGCAATAAAGAAAGGTAAGGGGATAAGAGATCTATGATTCCTTAATTATAGCTTCTTAAACTTTGTGCAATAAAGACAGGTAAGGGGATAAGAGATATCTATGATTCCTTAATTTCCTCCCACACCCTCATAATGCACAATGCAATTCTGAGGGCATCGTTACCCCTTGTGTATCTTCTGTATTAAGAGTTGACATGAAGCACCCTCTAGATCTATCTATGATACGGCGTAGCTGGGGACGAAACACTGCAGGCACAAAAAAACACATTAAAATAGTACAGATTTATTAGGCGCGATGTTGAATGGATGGGCACCATATATTAATATAATTTATATTCACATCCAGCATATTGGGAATGCTGAGTATTGCATGGGGTTGAATTCAATTTTGTTATAGCATGACAGGAATAAAGCTAGTACTGGATTTTCCGTAGATTCTATGTAATGTGGGTCAAACCGCACCAAAAGTCGAAGAAGACCTTCGAGTTATAGAGATTCATCTGGAAAGCTTATGAACAAAGTGGAGATTTTTTAAAGAATCAAATCCCACGAAAAATTTATTGAGAAGACTAAAGGTTACACAGTGGAGATTTTTACAGAATCCCATGAAAACTGTCAGACACCATAGTCAGTCTGAAAGACATTAATCAGAGTACATTGAACCATACTGGTTATCATAATACAATGTGTCCCACATTTTGGTGTATATCTGGCAGATAATAATAGGTTGTCCTTGTAAATTCTGCACCTTAATCTTCATACGTACTAACCATTGGTGATGGTTACTCAAAAAACAACCAAACACTTGTTTTTCATCCATGACTTTGGATTCTTGCAGATCTCTTATTTTATTAAGTCCAACACCATGTCCTTCATATTCGCTTTCAATGATATATGGGTCCACCGTGCTTCGGTTGATGCCAAATGTTTTCCACCAATTGAAGAACCAATTAGGGATATCAAACTGTAGAGCTGTTCTAACAGATCCAAACTTGAGAAGGGAGACATATGTCCTGTCAGAATTGTCCTTGCATTAAAAGTCCCACCACATCTGTTTGTATTTTGAATAATTGTAAGGAGTGCCAGGAAAGATTCAGTCTGCATGTCCTGTTGGCCACCATTCAAGATTTCGTGGACGATTTATGCAGTAGTACTGATTTTCTATTGCGGGAACGACAAATTTTTTTGCCAAATAGATTCGACATCATGAAAAGTATATATCAATGCTTGTGATGCATTTGTAGCTTTTCTAAGTGCTCTGTCATACATCAAACTTGGAATAGCACTTGTGGAAGTGGGCCTTCGTCGAATCTCTGGTACAAGTCGTGGGAGTAGAGAACATGGCTGTAGGTTCCTATCAATCACTTGAGTGCTTCGTAGCTGCCAGGTTGGTCTCCATCGTTGTTTGTATTCGGTCCAGCTCATGCTTTTTGGAATTTCTCTGGTTTCTTCCTGATTGTTTTTCCACTCACTGACTATGATTAAACAGGAGGCAGGTTCATTTGATATTTGTTTTTCTGCAGTCTGTAAGAGATTTTCTTTGCTCAAAAAATCAGGCAAACAATTTTTAGAACCTTTAATATGTTCAATATCAAATTCAAAGTTTGAAAACAAAGCTTGCCATCTTGCGAACTTGGCCTCACTGGCCTTTTTAACTTCTTTGTTCAAGACTTTGTTCATGGCAGCAACATCTGTTCTTAAAACCATTTTTTTGTTAATCAGGAAAATTTGAAATTTTTGCACAGCATTTAGTGCAGCCTTGATTTCTTTGTCTAATGTAGTGTAGTTTATCTCTGCATCCTTCCAAACCCCTAAAGCAAATTGTAAAATTTCTTTTGACTTCTTTTTATTTTCTTTGATCCTTACTTGCTTAAGAACTGCTCCCCACCCTTCATTACTAGCATCAATTTCAACAATTTTTGGTAGATCATCATCTGCGACATAGAGAATAGGCAGAGTCTTTACTCTTGCTTTGAGTTTTTGCACGGCTCTGGTGTGCTCATGGGTCCAGGGAACTGGTTCCTTCTTCAACCTTTCATTCAAAATCTTTCGATCTTTAGCACAATCTTTGTAGAAATGACTGACATAGTTAAGACTACCCAAAAATATTTGCAGCTGGGTTTTGTCAAGGTTTTTGTGAGGAAATTTATCAGCAAATTTGATTGCATGTTGTTGCAAGATCAACATTCCATTGGAGATAACATGCCCTAAAAACTTGATCTTGGTTTGGAATAATTCAAGCTTCTTTTTTGATAGGACCAAACTGGCTTCTTTGACAACTTTTAACAAGGTTGCCAGATGTTTAAAATACTACTCAATTGAATATGAAAACACAAGAATATCATCTATATATACAATCAGCCAATCAAAGTATGGCTTAAGCACATTATCCATTACCCTCTGGAATTTGGAAGGAGCATTCTTGAGCCCAAATGGCATGACATTCCATTCATAATGTCCTGCAGGAACACTAAAGGCTATTTTGAACTTATCTTCCTTTTTAATGGCTACTTGCCAAAATCCAGACTTGAGATCAAACTTTGAGAATATCTTAGCTCCTGCAATTCTATTTACTAGACTCGACTTATGAGGGATTGGGTATGTGTCAAAGTTTGAAGGTTCATGTAAGAGTTCGTGTAAGAAACAGTTGGAGCCGAGAAATTGTCAAGCTTCGTCTTCGTCAAAGGAAGCCGCTGGCGAAGGGAGATCAAACCTTCAAAATTGGTATCATAGCCTGGTTCGTCAAATTTACCTGGTACGATGGATAGATCTATGTCTTTCAAAGATATTAAGCATGCTGAATCTCTAGCATCCACTAGTTCTTCTGCTTTGTCAGATATGTTTGAATCTAGTTCTACTAAAACTTTAAATTTTGCTGATCTAGAACTTGTGGAGAAAAATCCCCAAGCTGCCTGGAAACTACCTAGTGTTAACCCTAGTCAAGTCTATGCAGATTTAAACATGTTTCATCTTAAAGCTGTTAGTCGTGTTAAAATAAAAGAAGTTGTTTCTGAAGTATAAGAAAATTGCGATACTACTCAAACTGTTGCACTTCTAGACCCAAAAGAAATTCAAGCTGAAGCTAAATGTCATGGCACTAAGTATCTTCATTTAGGTTGTATTCGAGTAGGCATTAGTGCTTTAACACATAAAGGCTTGAACACTTTTGTTCTATGTACAGTTCGAGATCTTACACACAATAAATTCAAAGATTCTTTGATAGGAGGTGTGGTCGATCCTCTGTCAAATGGCCCTGTCTGGTTCAACTGCTATCCAAATTTCTCAATCTATTCTTTTGATGAACACCTCGCTGATATTCTCAAACTTCAAATCAAAACCACTGGTTTTGATATGCGCAGTAAACGGACCAATATCTCTATCTAGACCAGAGGATGTTTTCGCCAAACTAATACCATGTATCTTGTTGTTCTACATTCTCCTAGCCAAGATTCTCAGGCTAGTACTCTAGTCCTTACTGATCCCCTGAACCAAAAAATTGAACAACAGACTATTAAATGGGATCAATCATCATTTCCATCTCATTGGGTTTTTGATACTCCCCGCATCGCTAAGCAGTGTGCAATCACTACTGCAAATATCCAGGAAGGATCCTCTTCTGCCATCATCTCCTTCCCTCCATCTGCATCTCCTATGCCTGCACACTGCCTTCATACTTCGTTACAGCCTCTGCTGTCCTCTCTGGGATCTGCCCCCTTTTCTGTCAAATGCCCCGATTGCTCTCAACTTATATATCTTCAGAGCTTAGTAGCCCAGCGTGGTGATTGTTCTACTTTAGAGCAAGAAAATACTATCCTATTTACACAACATGAAAACCATAATCCTCGCAACAATCTTTCTCCACCTACTCTGTCCAAAGAATCTTTCCCTCATCCCAAATGTGCTGATATTAGTTTTCCCCATGATGATCATGTCTTAATGATACATTCCATCCCTGCACTGGAAACTAATGACCCAAGACTCAAAGAAATCTTTAGCTACTGCAGACCTCCTGGTATTCCTAAGTATGGTTTAGGATACATAGAACAAGCCAACACAGTCATCCCTGACTGTCATTTCAATAATCCTCTACCAGCTGATATCCAAAAGCCTTCTATCCCTGAAATGCATAAATTCTTTACTCTCATCAAAGGCTGCAAAAAATGGCAAGTAGATAAAGATTGGATGAAGAGAATGATAAATTGGGATCTCTTTTCTCATCCGAATGCAATAGAATTCAATGCATCAGTTCTCGTAGAACAAAAGCAAAGCTTAGCAAAAGAATGACAATCCTATATGAATAATCAAGATTGTTGGATTTCCTTCTATGAATGGAGAAAAAACATTTCTGAAAAACAACTAGTCCAAATGATGGACTCTGCAAAGGGAAAAGGAATAGAAAGTACTAAACATAAGTGGAAAAGCATTGATGGGCAACAATTAGAATCCACTCCTACCTTTCCCCCATTCAAAAGTAATCTTCTTGAAGAAGAAGAGAAACAATCTAAAGTTGTCCTTCTAGTTTTGGCTAAAGAAGAATCTCAAATGAGTAACACTGATAGAAGAATACAAGTTGTTTCAGAACAAATAAATTGGACAAATGTTGCTTTAAGAGGAATGGCTGCACATACATTTGTCACAAATGATTATGCTCGTAAGAGACATATTGACTAGCTGCAGGTCACCATGAATGAATTAGTCTCTTCAAATAATTCTCTTTCTCTAAATATTTCGGGAATTAGAACTGAAGTCACAATAACGGCCTCTGAAGCCAAAAATCAGAATGCAAAACTGGAAGAGTTACAAGACTCTTATTCTGGAATGACCCATAAAATGTCTGAACTTGATGAGAAAATGGAAGATATCAAGTACCAAGCCAGACAAATCCAAGCAGATCTTCCTTCAAAAGATCAACCTGATAGAGAAATCCCCCTCTCTAATATTTTTACTAGACCAATTGAAGGAATTTCTAGTGTTTATCATTCAAAAAAGTCTGAAATCAAAGAAAAATTTCCCCTCCATTTTCCTAAAGAAAGCATTGATGCAGATTATGCCCTTGTTACCCAGCTTGCACCAGAATGGGCTTTGCCTGTTAAAGAAATCCTACCATGGAACATGTCTAGACCCTCAGCTCCATATTTATATGGCAAAGGAAAGTTACCTGAAGTACCACAATTTTCTGAAGAAAGCTACCTAGAGTGGAACATTGATAATATGTCTATAGGACAAATTAGACAAGTGTTAGACAGAATGTATGTATCGTATAGAATTATGTGCATGAAAGGAAAAGGCGAGATAGAAGCATGCAAATGTCTTATACAATGTTTTACTGGTACTCTATCCAAATGGTGGGAAATAGAATCATCTCCTGCACTTGTGGAAAAAATGGAAAAGGAAGTATTAAGAGATGATGCTGGAGATATCATTTTCCATGAAGACGGAAAGCCACAAAGTAATATGATCAGTGCTCTTACCACTATGATCCTAGAGCACTAGTCTGGAAGAGAGCACGAAATATCTGATAAGCATTCTCTTATTTTAATGAACTCAAAATGTAAGAGTATCGCTAATTATGATGATTTCCACAGGGAATGGATGCAACGCATCTATGAGGTAGCAGATAGCAAAAATCTTTTATGGCAACAAGTATACCTTGCTGCTCTCCCCAGTAAATATGTAGATTACTTTAAAGCCCAAGGCATTTTTTAAATGCCCTATGAAACCTACACTTGGGGAGAAATCTACTCTATTATTACTTCTGCTCTGATTGGCCTATGTACTAGCACTATGTCACACCCCAGTTTCGACCCCGTTTGCATGATGTATATAATGTAATTAATCGTGGTGAGGAGCTAAAGGCAAAAGCCCCACCATCGATTCGATTGTGTATGTTTCGGCAATGGGGATAGTTGCCGATGGTATATCGTGCTATCCGGCACATTATAATTCGGCATCATGTAAACACGCACATCAATCAAAATAAACCACAACCAGCTACGGTAGTGCAACGTTAAAATGAAAAGGGCATGATTCTAAAGGATAAGGGTGCGGGGGATGTCCAACCTTGGTCTTGGGGGGTGGGGGGGGGAAGCCTTATGTCATCTTCCCTTGTCTCATCCAACTTCTTTAATGTCTTGTTTTGTTAGTTGGGGCAGTTAATGCTGAGTGGTGGTGGGTGTGGCAGGACTGTCCATCCTTGCCCACATGCCCACTCCACCAGTGGATTCTTCCTCTTCTCTCGCGTGGGGCAGAAGAAACATTCACTTCTCACTCTCCATGAGGCCATTCTCTCCATGGTCGGTTCATGCTCACACACAGGGAGTTGTTAATCCTCACGCCTGGTTTTCACCTTCACGATTGTGGTCTGGGGAATTCGGATCCTCACACAGAGAGGCATTCTGTTTTTCCTCACGCACCAGTTGGGTTCTTCTTTGGTTTGTGCATGCAGTGAACTGGGAGAGCGGCCTCAAGGGCATGATTTTGGCCTTGCTGTTGGTTTAACCCATGATTCGGGCTTGCTGTTGGTTTCACCCGCGTTTTGGGTTGCTGTCGTTTTTCCCCTGATCTTTGGGGATGACTGTTGTGAGTCCGATTTCTGCTTCCATTTCGGACTATGCCTGTGTGTTCCTTCCATGTTTTGCTTGGGCTATGTCTTTGCCCTCTGCGCACAAGCTGTGAGTTTGTTCTTTCCCATTTCTATCTGTGTACTTGTATTCAGCGTCTGCATTAAGGAGTTGCGAGCTGTGGGCTCATGGATGTTGGACGACTGCTAATTTCCACATCCGTTGGCTGAATTTCCCTTGTCTGTCCATGCTGGGAGTTTGGCTTCTCTTCTATGTTGGGATTGTGTAAAGTTTCCATCGTTTTCATTGTGCGTTGGGCTATCGATTTGCCCTGGTTTTGGGTTGCTTCTTGGATGCTAAGGCTGTGGATGTCTTTTGGGTGTTGCTGTTGAGTTGTTTTGGCCACGCTAGGGCCAAGAACAACTCTGAGTTGTCCTGTGGCTTGAGCTGTGTTTAGCCCTTTGTTGGGATTGTCATCTGGTTGTCTTCATAGAGCTGTGAAGGGATTGTTTTGCTGCAGTATGCAGTGGTTGGTCTTCGGACTGTTGAGAGTGGGATTAGAGGCTGTGTATGCATGAAAAGACTGGTGTTGAGGCCACCAGCTTGGCATTTAGCCTGTCCTAGCTCCTTGATGGCCTGACAAACCCAACTATGTTGGCTTGGCTATGCTTTGTATATCCTTGGCTATGTGTAAGCCTGCATTGACCCTTATTCCTTGAGGAATCATGCCCAGCTCGGGGGTGGCAGTGTTGCTGAGAGATTGATGAGCACGCTGGCCTAAGGTTGGGTGGAATGTTGCAGCGACGTAGCTGGTTGCGGGGCGAGTTCTTCATCAAAAGATAAGTACTGCTGAATATTTCATCTCTGCAATTTCATCTACTGTTCCATGAATTATGATGAACATGTTAGATGTTGGAATGTACATGTGTGTTGCTTCTGTTGAATGTTGAATAACTGTGTATCTTCGTATGTTTTATGCATCTTAGTATGCATTTGTATGTTGAAGAATTATGCATCCTTGTATGATGGATTATGCATCTGGTTATGTATCTTTGTATGCATCATGATAAGTTTTAATTTCAGCACTGATGTTTGTTCATGTTCTTGGGGCTGTTTGCCCGGATGTATTGGTGTTTGGTCGCGTCCTCTTCGTCGGTTGGAGGGTCGGGGACATGACACACTAAGGTAAATAAATCTATTCAAAAAATGTCTAGATTTCTTGATAGCAAATCAATATGTGCTGAGTATGGATTATCAATAGAAGATCCGATTCGCAGGAAAAGAAAGGCCAAGAAAATATTGAAAAGAATCAGGAGTGTCCGAAGACCTCAAAAGAATTCTCAGTTGGGTAAACCTCCTAGGCCTCAAAATAATTCTCGGTTTGGTAAATCCAGAGATTCAACATGCTTAATATCTTTGAAAGACATAGATCTATCCATCGTACCAGGTAAATTTGACGAACCAGGCTCTGATACCAATTTTGAAGGTTTGATCTCCCTTAGCCAGCGGCTTCCTTCGACGAAGACGAAGCATGACAATTTCTTGGCTCCAACTGTTTCTTACACAAACTACTACACGAACTCTTACATGAACCTTCAAACTTTGACACATACCCAATCCCTCATAAGTCGAGTCTAGTAAACAGAATTGCAGGAGCTAAGATATTCTCAAAGTTTGATCTCAAGTTTGGATTTTGGCAAGTAGCCATTAAATCCTATGTAATCATTCTGTAAATTGCTATCAGGCGTTCTTAATAAAATAAAGTTTTCTTTCTCTTGGCTCTCTGTTGTCTGAGATTCATCTGAAGTTCATCTGAAGTTCTCTTAGAATCTGAATAGCATAAGAGGTCTGTAATCCCGAAAGGCAGGAGGCCACTAATGGGAGTAGACAAGTGTTGATCCGTTTGAAGGTTCATGTAAGAGTTCGTGTAGGAGTTTGTGTAAGAAACAGTTGGAGCCGAAAAATTGTCAAGCTTCGTCTTTGTCGAAAGAAGCCGCTGGGGAAGGGAGATCAAACCTTCAAAATTGATTTCAAATGTTTATCAACATTTTTCTGTATAATAACAAATTTTATATACACTTCAGGTTTTCCACAAACTTTACAAATCTTACAAATCTTTATTAAGATTAAGATTATCTGACCCAGCTCCTTGGAAATAGGGAAGAACAGTTATGGCAGCAAGCGATGGAGTTTTCATTTTCTATTCTCACGCGCCCTATAAACCCGTTTCGGGTTTTGTCTCGCTTTGTGCAGGACGGCATGGAGGGCACGAAAACAGACTGGAGATGGAACGGTAGTATGAGGTACCCTTTCCTGTTTTTTGTTTATCGTGTGAGTGATAATCATACAATTACTTCAGCCTAATTATACTATATCTTATATGCCCTTATGTATTTCATGGTCTCTTGTGAATCTCTTCACGCAGAAATCAACGGGATAACATCACAGTGTTTACAAAGGAAGGTACAGATCGAAGCTAAATACACCTTATATCTCTCTATTTGTAAATGGATTAGTAGCAGTGAAATCCCCATGCAATAATCTGTGCAAATACTTGTTATTAACTCGTGACTAGTTATTATCCATTTTTCAGGATCTCATGGAGAGAAATAGATAATTGGAGACCGTGACGAGGAATGGAAGTTGCCAAAATCAGGCCTTCTTGAGATGGGAAGTTTGCGGAGGCAGCAGAAGAAGTTAAGTATGCAATATGGTGCCAAGGCGGAAAGAAGCAAAGATAAAGAGACCGAGTATATCAAGGGATGGAAAGATGATGGAAAAGAGAACACCAAAAGGATGGAAGATGGGCGAAAAGTGGATGAGAAAAAGACCATTTGTAATAAACGTTATAATAATAACGAAGCAGAAGGGTCTCAATGCAGGCGGAGGAACGGGCGAGGGTGGAGGTGTTCTCAGCGGACTCTTGTAGGGTACTCTCTGTGCGAACACCATCTGGGTAAGGGCAGACTTGGGAGCATAAACAGCAATAATAAAAATGGTATAAGTACAGCTACAGTCAATAACGAAGCCGGAACTTGCAAGCTGAAAGAATTACGTCTCATAGACGTTTCTCGATCTGGTAAATGTCCAAGTTAATGCCGATCAGCTCAAGGCGAACTGATGAATGGAGAGATAGAAAGTCTACTTTTGAATTAATTGAGTTGTAATTTGTGTGATGCAGAATGAATATAACAAGGCGTGTTGTAATTTGTATGATGCAGAATGAATATAACAAGGTGTGGGAATACAAAGACCATTACAGTAATTCATGACCAATTACTAATTTCCACACTATTTATACTAGTAACCTGATGGGAATGGGGATAAGCATAACCAACTACTTAGTTTTGTGTGTGAAATAGTTGATTATTAAATAAAAGCTAAAATATCTAATTTTATATTTATTATTCATACCAGATACTAGATTGTTAATATAAACAAAACAAATACTATTTAATAAAAAAACAAAAAATGATATGAAAAAACAAAAAACTGAAGATGCATTTAAACATAAATCTTAATGAAGATGCATTTAAACATAACAAGATAGGACGACCATAAAATGAATGGTTGTTGTTCACTTAGGTTAATCTGAAGCAAGTCCAAAATCTAAGATAATATGTAAATGCCTATGGACATAATGACTAATTTATTAGTTGTGTTAATTTGGACCATGATCTACTATTAAATGCATGGTCATATGTATATATGTAAATTTCTCTAATTCCTTTAGAGACTTTGTGTAAATTTCTGGAATTCCTTTAGACTTCAAATCTCAGCGATAGACTAATTATTACATGATGTACACTGTAATTAAACATGCCGGTTAGACCTTCTAGTCTCCAGACCCGCCTCCCTTTATGGCTATTAATATACAGCAGGCTATAGGTTATTTAATGCTGCTGCTACAGTACTGTAGGCCATTGAAACTCAAACAATAGCCTACAGGTTATTTAATGTTACTGTTGCAGCACTGTAAACCATTAAATCTCAAACAATAACTCACTGCAGCATTACATAACCTATATCATGTTATTTATTTATCCCCTTCCTTTATAACCTGACAAATATTTGGATGTCTTTACTGTACTACAACTTCTATTACATGACAGGATATGAATGTATCTCTTTTTCTATCTAACAAAGGATAAATATGAATATATTTTTTAATTTAAAAGCCAATTTTATATCAAGTACAATTTCACTTTCTTTTTAAAACTTAAATTCCTAAAGTGCATTTTCAGTGTCTAAAATAGAAACGATGAATGAATTGTATGATTTATAATTTTATTATATTATTAAAATAGAGAGATAAAATGACTCTTTCTAGGGAATAATTTTATGTTGGTTTTCTTATAGTTAATTAAAACAAAGTTGATCAATCTTTTTTTTTTATAATTTAATTGGGATTTATTAATTATGGATGGAGATTAAATTTTTGAGGTGTATTTGTTTTGATTATTTAAAATAAATTTAGATGGTTTCATTCAAATCAATATAACTCAAAATCTACAATTTCTGTAATGGATATGTAGAAATATAATGGTAGTGTCCTTTGTTTTATTATTTTAACTGGATTGAGGTTGGTTGTAGTTTTATATAACTTATTAAAAGTAAAAATTCATATTATGGATATATAAAAATACAATTTGATCTCACAATATGGATATGTAAAAATATAATTTGATGTATAATTTTTATTTATTTATTTAAATTGAATCTATGTTAGTTGTAGGCATGGATGTATAAAAATACAATTTTAATTAGTGCTAAGATAGTTATATTGACAATTAACAACATTATATATAAATATCATATTTCTAATATTTCTATTTGTGTAATTATGGTATTTTTTTTTAAGTTTTAGTTATAACAGTTGGAGGATCAGAAGTCTCCGTAGTAACTACCTCACAAGGCGTTGGTCTTTTCCTAAACTCCATGGGCGGAAAGGGTTTGCCGTATGTGTGTCTATGAGTGTTGAGGATGAAAAACAATTTCTCTTAGAGTGCCTTGCTTACACCCACATTAGATCCGAGTTTCATAGTCTTTGCTACACTACAAACCTTTATATACTCATAACTTGCCAAAACTTTAGTGAGCTTGGAAAGCTTCTTGCAAACTTTCAGTGGACGTTAATCATCGTCATCATATATTATGTGTATATAGATCAATTTTCATTTTTTGATGTTTTGATTAGAGGCTAGTTGTCATGTGATTGATTCAAAGCCATCTAGCTTATACAAGTTGAATGCAAGGAAACTTTTAAGGATCCATAATTTTTTAAAGTGTATAAACTTTGGTGAGTTACTAATTCTTAAATTTCCCATAAAATGTTTGACTATATTTTTGTAAAATGTTCAAATTTCTAGGGATTTTATACAGTTTTTGGACAAATTTGAACGCTTCTCATTGGATTCCCTTGATTTTCATTCTTTGGTTCATTGTGTTTGGAACCTTATCCTTGATCCGGATGTATGTGCGAATGAATGAAAGAACAGATACATAATCATAATCACAGACATTTTGTAAACATAACAGAGATACAATAAACACATATTCTATTAAATGGCAGAAATAGAACAACCTGTAATACAATAGCTAGAATGGCGGTGGCTATCTATGAGAAGAGATGTGACTGCTACGCGCATTCATGCAAAGATTAATAAAAAATGAGGCCAAAGCGGCCTATTTATAATAAGGACGAGGGAAGGAACCCCAAAATTCCAAAACATAACCATAGAAGATGAATCATCATAAAGTTTGTGGCCCCAAGGTGGTAGGTAAGTTGAACAATCAACTTCCTGGGGTTATAACTTTTTCATATGATCTCTGATTTGGGCATTTGATAGCTTGTTGAAAAGATCTATCCAAGGACTACATCGACAGATGGCGAATATTGAGTCTGAAACAGACGCATATTAGCGCGACGATTTGATGCCAAAAAACGTTGTTTAGGGCCTCAAAATGGCTCTAGAAGTCTGGGATCCAAAAAATCGTAGAAAAATAACTAGGAAACTACTACAATTGTAACACACCTAGAACTGGAAAATAAATATTTTTACTTATTTGAGAAAACATTATGTTAAAATTATTGTAAGTTTTTATGACCAAGTTGTTCAGGGATGACTATAATTGAATATTTATTTATTTTAATAATTAAATAGAAGAGACACCTATCCAAAGGAGACTGTTGAATGAGTGTTCACTGACCCACTGAGAGGAATCAGCAACTCGAGAAGGCTGGTTGACAAGTGGCGGCACTAGCAGTTCACTTTCTAGCTGTTGTAGGAAGCAAAATCCCTAAAATTGTGGTCATTTTCACTGAGAGGGGGAACTGAGCAGGTGGCTCATTTAATTTCAAAACTGACCCAAAGAGCTAGGTAATCTTATAAATACCATTGAATTGAGCAGGAGGATCACTGCATTATATTCCAAGTGAATGAACCTTGTGACTGCTGCAAACTGAAAATTCAGGCACCTAAGGAATTCGATGAGGGGATAGCTAAAGTGAAACTGCTGAGTTAAGTCTGCTATTGAGTGTTAAGTTTCAGAAAGTTGTGTGTGCACTATTACTGAGTATCTTCGTTCTAGTGGTTCAGTTAACAGGATAGGGGGTCCTAAGCAAGTAATTTTTGGCTTCTTCAAGAGATGGTTGGGTGGAACAGTCTCCTTTGGGTGTTTGTCCCCCTTCTACAATTTATGCAAGTTTTCTGCAATTTATCTAGGTTCTAAGCTGATTATTATTTATCTGTAATTAAATTCTAGAACTGTTTTTGTTTATAAAATATGTTTACTATCTATAGAATTTAAATGGTAACTGTCCGTAATATATTTTCTCTGTAAGAAAAGCTATGGTTACTTTTCCATAATCTTATAATCATTTCTGATGTTTATTACCTTCTTGGTTTGAAATCGATCATTACAGTCATAGTAGGATAAATCATTAGTATATAAACTATACCTTTTATTCTCATCGAGTACTAGTTATAATACATCTAAATAGTAGTATTAAGTTCCATTTTAGTTATTCTTATATACATAGTTTTTTTTTGTGATCCCTAGCTCCTTATTCTTTATGAGTAAGCTTAAGTCCCAAAGATACACATTTCTTCCTTTTGGAAAGGTAAGTTTCTGTACATAAGTTAAATTAGGGTTTAGAAATCAAGCAAGATATTTACAAATCAATATAACTACACAGAGACTATATATATATATTAAAATTATATACCAGTTTATCTCTCAAGTTATAAACCTTGAAAGTTTATATATATAACGAATTATACTATTAAAACTAACTCCTTACAATTGTTAAAACCTATAAGTTAAAGGTTAGTCAAGTTAGGGTTTTCAAAACCAAAATCCCTTTGATATTTTTAAAGGTAGATTTAGTTAAGCTAGGTTTAGGTAAATCTTTAATAGTCCCAACAACGAAACTCTAAAAAATATCACCTTGAACAGACTAAGGTTAATTTTTATTTAGTAATAAAATAGGTCACGAGTTCAAAAGTTGTTAAACCTTTTCTGCTAAAAAGGAAAGTCTAAATTGTTATATAAGTAAAGAATGGAATCAAAACTTTAAAACAAATCTTGTATGCTAAAAACCTTATAGCTCTATCTTTATCACCAATATATTATATAAATCAAAATACCAATGATACGACAGAGCTAAGCATTATTCTCGCCTCACGACCTAAAATCATTCTAAGATTTTCAGGTTCAATGGATTGAGTTTCCAGATCAACACGTTTTAAAGTCTTTTTGACTAAAGACAAGAACTAAAGTACTTAATTCTAAGGAATCTTTCCAACTCATAATTTCATCCAAAAACTAGGTTCGAATCCTCTAGGATTCATTATACACTTAACAATAAATTTATAAACTAAAACTCCTAAATGCATCTGCTGTTAAACCCACTCCTTACGGCGCATTAGGAATTATTTTTCCTATTCCATTAACAGAGCATTTCTCTACAATAATAAATATAACTAAACCAGAGCAATGACCTCTCAGCTTAAAATTCAATTACTTATCTACTGCAAAATTTACAAAACCCTCACTGTCCTTTCTCAAAGCAAAATAAAACAGAGTAATGGCCTCACGACCATAAATAGTTTGCATAATTTTAAACGAAGCTACAAATTTGTTAAACAAAACATGATTTTGTAATTACATCAACCAAAATCCCTGACAATTTTTCTTTAAAAAACAAACATTTACATTGTGGAGCGATAATCATAGGACTGTTCAAATACATCATTACACAAAATATAAACTCTGTTAGTAAACGAAACATTGCACAGACACTTTGAATACACGGTCGAAGAGTTTCTCCATGATCCGTCGGACCTCAACTTGTGTGCATTAAAAGTTTGTGTTAAAAGAATGCGTTCAACAGGTTAATTAAATGGAACAACATTAATAGAAATTAAATACTGAAAACAGACGAAAAATGAACTGATAAACAGATATAAAGAGGCACAGAATCAGAGCGTCACAAACAGAAGTTGATAACGGAGTTCACCCCCTCCACTGGGCTACGTCTCCGGGTCCCTCTCCAATGGGTACCGATCCAATTAATCTTTTTAAAATGGTACAAAATGGTTCTGGAAACAACTTCAGCAACTGTAAACAGAATGCTGTACAAAATCTTTAAGACCTTTCTCTCGAAATTACAATCAGCATTCAAAGATAAAGAAAGCTAAAATATAACAGAGAATGTTGACTTCTACAGCACAGCATCTGGACACTTCGCAACAAAAATGATCTCTAAGCTTCTCATAATAGAGAAACAATACTCTGCGCTCCCAAAACAATCCCCCCTCTCGGTGGCCAACCTCCTCTATTTAAGAGTTCAGCGGGAGGGATAAGTAATCGATTCGATTCCATCCTCTCAGCTGCTATCTTTTTATATATATTATTATTGTTACAACCATACGCTGAACCATGCAATTCAGCCAAGTCACTGCACAAGCCTTATGTTACCATGACGTTCCATATCCCCGAAATGTGGCAACTAAATCCACGCACATGTTGATTCACAACATGTTGCAATGACCGTTACGCACATATGTTGCACCATACCATAGCATCACACGTAACATAACCGTTTGATGTCACCACTAACTTCGCGATGTCCCAACAAATCTGTCACAGCAGTGTGAAAGGTATGTCGCAGCTAAATCTGCGTCGCAGCTAAATCTGTGTCACAGCTAAGTCTGTCGCAGCTAAATCTGGGTCACAGCTAAATCTATGTCATAGCTAAATCTGTGTCACAGCTAAATCTGTGTCGCAGCTAAATCTGTTTCGCAGCTAAGTCTGTCGCAGCTAAATCTGTGTCACAGCTAAATCTGTGTCACAGCTATGTCTATGAGTTAAAACATATGTTATGTTCTTTGAACCATAGATTAAATACCATTGTACCATATTGGATCAGTTTAATTTTTGAAGATGAATAATCCACTAGATCATTCCTCCCCATTGGAGTGCTTTTGGACCACCAAAATCCTAAATTATTCGGCAAGTAAGTGAGGGTACAACTCCCTCACTTTTCCAATCTCCATCCATTTTGCTTTGCTAGGATGTGTGCCTTTAAGCCCCACTCAAAGGTACTCAGCATTCCCCCTTCGTGAAGTCCTTACATTTCTATCAAGAATAACATCATCCTGCAAATCATTCATATATTCAGGTGCCATATCATCAACTAAAGGAATCTGTACGTTAGTTTCCTCATCCATGATCATAGGAGGCTCATACAATTTAAGATTCTCAAAATTGACAACTGAATAAATTTGCATGTATGGAGGTAAATTCAAGCGAAAAGCATTAGTAACGATCTTTTCCAAGATCTCAAAAGGACCATACCTGATAGGATTAAGCTTTTTACCTTCACCTTTCATTCTCTCTTTGGTGATATGTAACCAAACTCTGTCACCAACCTGAAATCGATGATCAACTCGATGCTTGTCATGCTTGGCTTTGTACTTTTCCTGGCTCTTCTCCAACTGTTCTTGAACTACCTGCTACACTGCTTGGATTCTCTGAATGAACCTTAGTGCTTTATCTGCATCATGATGTCCATCCACTGCATCTTTGCCAAAAGAGAAGTCCATCGATGTTTTTGGCAGATAACCAAAACAAGTTTCAAAAGGAGATCTTTTCATGGAAGAATGAACTGCATGATTATAGGCATGCTGTATATACTGCAACTGCTCATCCCAAAGTTTAGGATGTTTACTACAATATCCTCTGAGCAGCTGAACCACTGTCCTGTTTACTACCTCTATTTGCCCATCGGTCTGTGGATGAAAAGCTGTACTTTTCTTCGGTTTAGTGTCCATAAGCTCCCATAAAGTCGACCAAAAGACTCCCAAGAACCGGGAATCCCGATCAGATACAATAGACATGGGTAGCCCAAAATGTACCCAAACATTCTGAAAGAATAGATGAGCTGTTTGTTCAGTAGTGATCTGCTTGTTACAAGGCATTAAGATACACATTTTGCTGAATCTATCCACAACAACATATAGATAATCATGCCCTTTTCTAGACATAGTAGTCCTCCTACAAAGTCCATAGAAATGATTTCCCAAGGACGAGAAGAAACTGGAAGAGGTGTGTACAAACCCAATTTCCTATTGCTAGGCTTACTCGTTGCACACATAACACAACCTCTTATGTATTTAGCTACAGTTTCTTGCATTTGAGGCCAATAACAATGATTCTGCAATACAGACAATGTTTTACTTACTCCAAAATGTCCTGCAATCAATGAACTATGTGCCTCTCGGATCACATGCACTCTTTCTTTCTCTGGAATACAGAGTTTACCAAGATGATACAAGAGTTGATTATGCACATAATAGTTTTCTTCCTGTTTACCATGTATTAGTGATGCATATACTTTCTTAAAATCTTTATCTTCTGCATACTGTTCAATATAACTTTCATGTGTTAATGAACTATTTTGAAGAATGATTGAAGCATTCATAGGTGGCCTTGATAACATGTCTGCTACCTTATTATGAATTCCCTTCTTGTATTTAATTACGAGATGAAATTGTTGTAAGAATCCCATCCATCTTAAATGCCTATTTTGTTGTACTTTAGTTTGAGATTGTAAATATTGAAGTGGCTGATGATCATTATGTATGACTGTTTCTTTTCCCATGATATAATGTTTCCACTTCTTCACACTCTGTACCAAAGCATACAACTCTTTGTCATAATTCGGATAGTTACTTACCACAGTAGAGAATGTTTCTGAATGGTAACAGACTGGCTTCGTTCCTTGCATCAAAACTGCTCCCATGGCAAACCCGCTGGCATCGGTTTCGATATCAAATGGCTGCTGCAAATCTGACAATGTCAGAACTGGTGCTGTGCTAATCTTTTCCTTCAAAGTGTCGAAGGCTCTCTGATGCTTTCCTCCCCACTGGAAAATTTCTTTAACACTTGTCAATGCATGTAATGGAGCAGCAATGGAAGAAAATCCAGAAATGAATTTTCTCCAATACTGAACCGCACCTAGAAAACTTCTGATTTCAGTAACGGTGTTAGGCCGTGGCCAGTTTACAATGACAACAACCTTGGCTGGGTCCACTCACAGGTGGCCTCCACCAATAATATGGCCCAAATATACTAGAGAAGTTTTAGCAAACTCACATTTAGACATTTTTACATAAAGCTTCTCCTTCTTTAGTACATCTAAAACTTTCTTCACATGTACAATATGCTCTTCCCAGGTTTTGCTAAACACAAGGATATCATCCAAATATACAATTACAAAATCATCAATGAATGGTCGAAAGACATCATTCATGACCTGCATGAAAGTAGCAGGAGCGTTACATAGCCCAAAAGGCATTACAATCCATTCATACAAACCCTGTTTTGTTTTAAATGCTGTTTTCTAGGCATCATTTTCAGCAACACGGATTTGATGATACCCACTACGCAGATCCAATTTTGTAAAATAAATTGCATGTTTCAACTGATCAAGCAAATCATCAATGCGAGGAAGAGGATACCTGTTTTTAATGGTGATTTTGTTAAGGGCCCTATAGTCGATACACATCCTCCATGACCCATCCTTCTTTGGAACCAAGACTATAGGAGAGCCACAAGGAGAAGTGCTAGGCCGAATGACCCCCTTCTCAATCATCTCCTGAACCTGCTTCTTGATTTCCTCATTCTGCATTACAGACATCCAATACATGGCTATGTTCGGGAGTGGCACATCCTGCTGCAAATGTATCTCATGCTGAATCTCCCTCTTCGGTGGTAACCCCTTCGGATCTTGAAACAAATCATCATACTCAGAAATAATTTCAATCAGTTCATATTTCTGTTTAGGGTCACATCCTTCAAAAGATTTAGAGACTTCATCATTTTTCATCTTAACCATCATCAACACAAAATTCTTACTAGCATTTACCAACCTCTTCATTTGTCCTACAGAGACTATTGCTAGATTGGTTTTCATCTTATGTGCTCGTACAATATATTCCATACCATCTTTAAAAAGATGATACTTATTCTTCTCTCTATAAAAGACTACTTTTCAGTCATACAAATATGGACTCCCAAGTACAATCCCACAAATGTCAAGTGGTACTACATCCAATTCTACCTCATCCCTAAAATTTTCAGTAATTGCAAATTTTAATACACATTTCCTTGTAACTTGCAATCGTGCATCATTAGTAACCCAACCTAGAGGATAGGGCTTTTCATGAGGCACAGTAACTAAATGCAACTTCTTAACCACTTCTTCTGATATCAGATTTACTTGTGAACCACTATCAAACAATGTATCAATCTTTGTGTGATTTGCAATGACACGAACATGAAACAATGCACTTTTATCTTTATCATTTTGCTTAGAAGTAGATGGCAGACTTGTACTTGCACTAGAACTTGGTTGTGCATCAATGGGAAGTGAGATACTTTTATCCTTACCTTGGATTCTGATAGTTGTAACCTTGGTTTCATCACCTGAGTCGGATCCCAAGTCTTGAATAATTGTGGCAGTAGCTTTTGCTTTTCCTTTGTATTTGTTTCCTCTGTACTTATTTGGCCTTAACTCTAGATGAAGTTTCCAACACTTAGAGACATCATGTCCCTTCTGACAATGCGAACATGTAGGCTTTTCACCCTCTTTCTTAACAGTAGCCATCTTCTTTTTCCCCTTATCTTGACCTTTCGATTTGCTGTCAAATTTAAAATATTTCTTCCCAAAAGTATCATTAGCATGCTTACCCCTAGATTCTAAATGGGTAGCTTGAACACATACATCATCCAAATTACTGGGGTTAAACATCAACAAAGTATGTTTCAAATAAGAATGCATGCCACCAATGTACTTAAGAAGAGTTTCCTGTGTATCTAGTGCAATATTCAATGCAATAGCCCTTTTTCTGAATTCATGAGTATAATCTTGAATGCTTTGTCCTTTAGCTTGTCTAAACATTTGCCAACCCATGGTTAATTGTTGAATATGGCCTAAAGGATAAAATTGCTTTCTTAATACTTCAATGAATTCATTCCAAACTGAGATAATTTTACCATTCTTTCGAAGATCTTGCTGAATCTTGCTCTCCCACCAAGTAAGAGCCATTCCACTCATCCTCAAAGTGGCCAATTGAATCCTGGAAGGGTCATCATTAATGCCCTGTACCCTGCAATATACTTCAAGCTGCTTGATCCATATGTCTAATTTTTCAGCATCTACATCTCCATTATAAATAGGTAATTCAAATTTTACATCCAATTTGAAATAAGGCATATTAGGACTTGCATTATTTGAATGAGAAGTATGAGAAGAAGAAAAAGTCTGTTTAGTATCAAGAGGATCACCATCACCTCCTACTCCTTTACCCTTTTCTTCCAGCTTCACTTCTGCATCTCTGGATGAAGATCCTTCTTCTTTCTTCTTCCTTTCTGCTCGCTCATTGAGTAGAATTTCCATCATGGCTTTCATGCTCATAAAAGCCTCTAAAAACGTAGATTCAGAAATAACAGGTTTTTCCTGTTCTGTATGTCCTTCTTCTTCCCCCCGTGGAGAAGACATGGGTCTTGAGAATGTTTTCCTTGAGCCAATCTCAGGATCTTCTTCAACTAATTCTCCTTCACCATGCTTTAACTTGGACCTGGTAAGCATTCACAAACTTGCACAAGCAGTCAACCAACTCTGATACCATAACATGATCCGTCGGACCTCAACTTGTGTGCATTAAAAGTTTGTGTTAAAAGAATGCGTTCAGCAGGTTAATTAAATGGAACAACATTAACAGAAATTAAATACTGAAAACAGATGGAAAACGAACTGATAAACAGATATAAAGAGACACAGAATCAGAGCATCACAAACATAAGTTGATAACGGAGTTCACCCCCTCCACTGGGCTACGTCTCTGGGTCCCTCTCCAATGGGTACCGATCCAATTAATATTTTTAAAGTGGTACAAAATGGTTCTGGAAACAACTTCAGCAACTGTAAATAGAATGCTGTACAAAATCTTTAAGACCTTTCTCTCGAAATTACAATCAACATTCAAAGATAAAGAAAGCTAAAATATAACAGAGAATGTCGACTTCTACAGCACAACATCTGGACACTTCGCAACAAAAATGATCTCTAAGCTTCTCATAATAGAGAAACAATACTCTGCGCTCCCAAAACAATCCCCCCTCTCGGTGGCCAACCTCCTCTATTTAAGAGTTCAGCGGGAGGGATAAGTAATCGATTCGATTCCATCCTCTCAACTGCTATCTTTTTTATTTTATTATTATTATTGTTACAACCATACGCTAAACCATGCAATTCAGCCAAGTCACTGCACAAGCCTTATGTTACCACGACGTTCCATATCCCCGAAACGTGGCAACTAACTCCACGCACATGTTGATTCACAACACGTTGCAATGACCGTTACACAAATATGTTGCACCATACCATAGCATCACACGTAACGTAACCGTTTGATGTCACCACTAACTTTGCGATGTTGCAGCAAATTTGTCACAGCAGCGTGAAAGGTATGTCGCAGCTAAATCTGTGTCGCAGCTAAATCCGTGTCGCAGCTAAATCTGTGTCACAGCTAAGTCTGTCGCAGCTAAATCTGGGTCACAGCTAAATCTGTGTCATAGCTAAATCTATGTCGCAGCTAAATCTGTGTCGCAGCTAAATCTGTGTCACAGCTAAGTTTGTCGCAGCTAAATCTGTGTCACAGCTAAATCTGTGTCACAGCTAATCTGTGTCACAGCTAAATCTGTGTCACAGCTATGTCTATGAGTTAAAACATATGTTATGTTCTTTGAACCATAGATTAAATACCATTGTACCATATTGGATTAGTTTAATTTTTGAAGATGAATAATCCACCGGATCACTCCATTAATTTTTTAAATGTAAAAGCCTCATGGCTATAAAAAAGGAAATTACCACTTTCATGCCACAAAAGACAAACGTTGAGATAGTTTTCCAGTCCAAGCCATGAAAACACAGGTTAAACCACAATGCCACAAGTCACGGAGCCACGAAAAAGCGAGGTAGCAAGTCTTACCCGTGTTGGATCCCAAAATGCCCCTTTTTAACCACATCCCTTATACCCTGTTTGTCTTTTCTTATTCCATTTTATGCACCAAATAGACATTCTTTCCTCACTTAAGCCCTGACTCTTCACATGTATGATTATTTATTGTTTCATCTAATTAATGCTTATGATTGTTATAATTAGGACTTTGCTTCTTGCATTATTCTAACTTATTATGTTTTCACAAAGATAGTGCAAGTTGTGAGAGATTACAGGTGTAGCAGCCCGAGCGGTCCAGAGAGGATATGAGAATCCACTATCAGTTGTGACTTTCTAGTCCCATCTATACATGCAGATCTAATCAAGGGTCATCATTCCATGCGGACTGCAACAGACATGGATGCGATAGACACGGCTGCAACAAACTGAGCTACAACATCGCTCCACTGCTTGAAGTTAGCTGCAATCATCCAGGCCTTTCTTGAATTGGTTTTGTTATTCATTTACTAGCTCAGGCAACAGAATTTCCTATATTCCTTTCCTATGTTTAATTCCACTCACAGCTGTGATAGGGCATGTAACAGGGCAGCCTGAAGATCATAGATATTCATGGCTTCCCGATATTAGTGGGTTAGGGTTACATTTGTTGATGTATAAGTACAGGGGAGAATTCAGAACCAGGGGTTGGACAATGTTAGATTTTATTATATAAGCTGTAACAAAGACTGTATCTTCATTTCACCATTTTAATACCAGGAGCAGGATTCTTCAGATCTCTGTGTTTTAACTTGTGTTAGTTTCTGCGTCTCTATTCAAAGGCTGGGCCCACCTTCCCACAGAGATCGCCGATTTAATTAGACGTTTGCTTAATTATTTGTGTGGTGTGGATTTTACATTATATGCATTTGTTTCAGTAGCTGCAACAGTCATGTTAATCATTGTGTTTCCTTGAATACTCAGTACTTGCATTTCCTTTAAGCTGCAACAATGTGATGTGATAGTCGACTATGTAGGTTAGCTTCTTTTATGCATGTGTGCAATAGCTGTAAAATTCTAGCTCTCCCTTAGTTTCCTTTCAATCATTTGTCTTGCTCAGGTTTTCTCACTTAGGTATACTATGGTTTAGAATTATTGATTCAATTCCTGTCATTTCTTATTTCTAGATTAAGGTTGGATTAACTAGTCACAATGGATCTGCATATAGTCTAGTAATTTAGGATTTAACTTTTTGCAAAAGTAATTCTAGATATTTATTTCAATAATAATTCATTACTGGATTGAAGTTGTAGGAAGTAATTGCAATTCTGAATTCGTAGATAGGTAGTTTAGATCAATTTGATTATGGGAAGAGTTTGACAAAATAGATAAGTAGGATAGTTTATTCAATCATCAACTACTTAGTGTTTAAGCACAGATAGTGTAAGTTATCTTTGAAATAAAAGACTTCCCTTGATTGACAATTTATATTGAGCATTCTGCATGAGAGTTTTAATTAACTGGCATATAGAGTGACCAACATTTTGGTGTCGTTACCGAGGAAGGTAATGATTATACACCATAGTAGTTGCATCCATTCATTTTTATTCAGTTTTTAAGTTTGCATGTTTTGGGTTGCATGAACATGAGAAGAGTACAGCGTGACATTCCTATAACCCCCATAACTCCCCATAATACTAACATTGCAGGTGGTCGAGGTCGTGGTAGAAACCCAACATTGGGAAGAAGAACATTCATTGACGATATGGTTTCCAAAATCAATTCCTCTACTGGAGCTCGCCATCAGGGATCCTCCATCGGAAGAAGCCAAGTTTAACAGGAAGGAGGTGACAAAGGTGGAGTGGACACAGTTTCATAAGAAGCAAGAAGATCAGAAGAAACAAAGGAAGGAGAGAGAAGAAGAAAATATGAATAACAGACACGAGCCATAAGATCATGAAGAGGTGATGGGGGAAAATCATCACAATGACGATGATCCCACCACCTGAGGGAACAGTTTCCACACTCCAATTCCCCATTCGACAGCCAGTGGGACCAGCCCCCATGAAAAACATATTACCATTAGTATTACCTTGTTTTCATGGAAAATCCACAGAGGATCAAGATTAATTCCTCTTCGAGTTTGACATCCTCTGTCATAGCTATGACTACACTTCCAACGAGCAGAAGTTAAAAATTTTCCCTTCTACTTTGAAGGATAATGCGCTATGTTGGTTCATGAGGTTGGGTGGTGAAACTGTCACCACATGGGACCAAATGAAACAGGTGTTCCTAGAGAAATACCAGGAGTACTGCAACACCAATGATAAAAGAGAAGAGTTGTTCAAGATGGTACGAAGGGATGAAGAAAGTATGGAATATTTTGTTGAGAGGCTCTTGTACAATGTGCAGAGGGATGGACAGACTAATATGAAGTTAGATGTGCTCAAGATAATATTACTTCATGGGATTAGGGAAGAATGCCTAGGTATGTTGAACCTGATGGGAAAGGGGGATATCTCAAAGGAATCCTTTGAAAAGATTGTTGAATTATGCAGAAGGTATTCCAGAGGATCTTCCAGGACCAACAAATGGGATAAATTAGAACAAGATGTCTTCAACAGAACACATACTTCATCCAATGGAGGATCCACCCGAGCAAAAATATGAAACCTTCTTGAGAACTTCAGAACAGAAATGACGAGCTCCATCTCCTCAGAAATATATGTCCTGAGGGAAAAGCAGAAACAAGTAGTAGAGGATTTAACACTCAGTGTATTCTACACCAAATGTAGGAAGAAACATCCCCTGAAGGAGTGCCCACTCGACAAATTAGAAGTGTGTCAACTCTGTGAACTAAACCATGATACAAAGGAGTGCCCCTCACTACCTCAAGTGAAGGAATTTCTGAGGCATCAACTCTAGACATGGAACCGATCTACTTCATTTCCCAGAAAAAGACCTAGCAACCTCGAAACCAAGGTATGACTCCAGACTCATTTTCATTTTCGAATAATATGAATAATTGGAATAATATGCATCACATGAATACACAATTCCCTTCACCTTATTCCAACCATCAATGGCATCCTTCTCAACCTCCTATACAAAATTTCAACTCCTCGAACTCTTGGACATAGCCACCAAACCAACAAAATTCTTGGTCTCTTGGGTGGAGGAACTTCCATCCAGGAAACCAATTTTCCCATAGCCAATATGCTCAACAATTTCCACACCAACAGTTTCCTCACCAACAATACCCTCCTCAAGAATACCCTCAGCCATATCAACACTACCAGTAGCTGCAGCTGCAACTCCAGAACAATGTTGCACCCAATATGCCTATACGACTGCAGCTGCCTGCTCAACCTAACCCCAACCCAAAAAATAAAGCAGTCCACCAGTTTGAGACTACCAACATGCCCACTTACTCCATTACTCCAGTTCCTTGTAACGACATACAATTACGATCAAGGAGAGTAGTGGAGCCGCTAGTCATTAAGGATGTTCTATCCTCTGTGTCTGAAGAAAGGATGAACCAGCAATACTCATCCCACACAACAATCCCCATTATTGAGGATGCTAAAAGTCCTATCGAGACACCAGCTGAAACACATAGAGAAACAACTATTGAAACACAACCTACACAACTGATTAGAGAACCGCCATATCATGAAAGACTGACACTACAGAAAGCAGTGGAACAACTTCAGTTTAACTTTTTAGGAGAGTTGAAAAATATTTATGTCAAAATTCCACTGTTGCAGGCCCTCCATGATGTGCTTATTTACGCTAAAACAGTCCGAGACCTGTGTGTAAGAAAACTAGTTAGAAAACCTAGAGATCCTCCCACTGTCCATGTCATAGCACTAGTACAAGTGATCAATTTTGCCACAGCAAAACGTGGCAATATCCACGGAAAAGCGTGGATATTGCCACGGAAAAGCGTTTTTTTTCCCGTGGCAGTCTGTTCGTCGCAATAGCGACGACCCGTTAATTGCGTGGCAAGAGCGACGAGAATACGTCGCAATTGCGACGGACCTTTATAGAATGAAAAATTCAACCTGCGACGGTACGACGTCGCTATATCGACGAACATACATCGCTATATCGATGAGTAAGCGTCGCAAAGTTCCACGAGTAAGCGTCGCTATATCGACGAGTAGGCGTCGCTTTATCGACGAGTAAGCGTCGCAAAGTTCCACGATTAAGCGTCTCAAAGTTCCACGAGTAAGCGTCGCTATATCGACGAGTATGCGTTGCTTTATCGACGAATATCCGTCGCAAAGTTCCACGAGGGAGCGTCGCTATATCGACGAGTAACCATCGCAAAGTTCGACGGCAAGACATCGATATAGCGACGATATCTGTTGTTTTAAAAAAAAAAAATATGGTCATGAGTGGTTGGGTACACAGTGGTTTTTGCACAGTCTAAAGAATAAACAAGAATAAACATTACAAATTTAAATGCGGATCTAGTTATGAGACACTTTTACCCCGAGGTGTCTGCCATACAATAGATAGGTTCTTACCGCCCGCCATTGAGAGACCTTAAGCCATAAACCTAGCGCACTTACCTTTTAAAGGATTGAGCCTTCCTTGTCATAATTCAATGCGACGGTTAAACAAATTTATGGGAGGCCAAGGAAAGGTTGAAAAGATTTTGTTTTACTTTAAAACATAGTGGAGGAGGCAGCCTTGTCCCCTTATCCACCCACTGAGCTGCCAGCGTATTCCACCGATAGAATATTCACTCTAGGATCTGTGAGACAGCTTACTTCGGCAGATGAAGAGTTTCATGGGCAATTAAAGAAATCCCTCATCCATCCACTATTTGCAAGAGAATCTTTTATTTTGCAGAGCTACCCTAAATATAAGCGACAGACGACAGACTTCAGGCTTATATTATGTTTTTCCTAATTCTTATTAAAGGCCATAAGTGCTAGATAATATGATCCTGATGGCACCCTCAGCAACAACAATAGGATGAATGGATTTTTCCATGATGCCGGGTAGGAAGGGAAATGGAGGACTCCCAAGTCATGGGATGATCTATGGGAGACTAAGGGTAACCCCTATTCTCTGATAAGCAAAATCGCCCTGTTGATCAGGCAAGGTGCCTTGTTTGATTGATCATCCAACCGTGTATAATCAGTTCTTACTTATTGTATTTTTGTAGTGAATAAATCAAGCAGTTTAACAATATATGCTGAAGTGCTAGTTGTAGAGAGAGAGAATAAGGCAGCAGTTCACGACGTGCCTACTTAAGTTTATGCTGGCTGTAATTCTGGAACAAATAGGTGCAGGAGCGATCCAACAATTCCACAACTGAGCGCTCTAACATATAAAGTAAAGAGGGTAGTGGTTAATTGATTGGTAGCAGAGACAAAGGGTTAGGGTTATAAAGTGGATGCATTTTGGTTACCCCAAAGGTTAGCTTATCGGGGGTTTTCAAATTAGGGAATAAGTGTTGACATAAACTTGCAATTTTCCCTAATGTCTGAGCTACCGTTGTTTACATTTGAATGCTGATGGGAATAATGCAATCCCGTGTCTGAATGACCGTGTCCAAATAATGCCCATATTCGACTGATAATGGGAATAATTCTGTGTCCAAATGATAAAACCGTGTTCCAATGATGGGAATAATGCTGAGAATAATGATGCTTCCCATACTCCTTATTCTGATGCTTGTTATGCCGGTTCTACAGCTTATACCTGGGAGTTTCGGAACAACTCAATAAATAATCCCTCGAGCACTCATACCCCTGAATAAGAAGGATCATCATGGAATAATGGAATCAATAATATAAAGAATAGTAAGATAAA